>JAHZMV010007048.1:0-12996 GCA_027743765.1 Coecobrya sp. COE2
TAATCCGGACGAAATATTTCAAAGTGGACGACTGCTCCCCATGGTTTTGAATGGCTTGACATATTGAAAAAATTAAAACGAAGACAAATATCAATTGGTTCAGTTCCGACTTTAGACTTCGACAGGAACTTTGACGGAAAACAACGCACACGTTCCTCGGTACAGTTGCTCAATTCTTTTGGACACCATACCAATTCATTGAAATAATAATCACGGAATTGGCTCTTGGCCCGTTTTTGAGGATATCTATTGACTGGTATCGGATATCTTATGATGATAGGATAGTCCAGCTCATGTACATCCACGCCTTGAAAATTTATAAGAACTATAAATGGCCGTGCAGATAAGAAGGGCTTGATCATTTCATTCAGATTATTGATTTGGTGGACGGATAGTTCAGGCGGATACTCGTAGTCGTTGGAAGATGAATTATCAGAGTCAGGGACAGGTGGATATTCAAGGTCGAGTATAGGTGGGTTTTTGAAGTCGTCGATTGGTGGATTTTTGAAGTAGTCGATAGGTGGATTTTTGAAGTCGTTTACAGGTGGATGTTCGAAGTCTTGTGCCGGTGGATGATCGTACGGATTAAAGTTTTCAATCGTAAAGCAATCGGAGTGAATCAGACAACAAATCAAAACAAGTGTTAGCATAGAATCGGCTGCCATATTAAATGAAAAATCAGTTCGGTAATTGTTTCATCCGAAATATAATAAAGTATCTAATTGACGGAAATTATACTGGATTGGAGAATATTCTGTGTGTACCAAGTTGAAGTATCTAGTCTAAATGTACTTAGTAGGAAATACAGCAATCCACCTCATTCTGAATGGAACAATTTTTGCCAACAGTTTAAGATATAAACTAAAACAGAAATATTATTCAGGTAGGCTTTGCAGTCGTTTTTTTGGGGTGAATTTATGTCCAACCGAGAAGAACTTTATTTTGTTTTGAAAAGAAATAATAATTTCCCTCGTTAGTTGAAGTTTTATCGTGTATTTTAAAGGGTATATGTTGCTCCTTTAGTTTCTGATATTCGGTACTCAAGATGTAGTTTTCTACTAATTACACGTGTTACTATTACTTGGTCATGTATAGAGTACGCTCCGGAACATAAAAAACCCATTCGACATTTACGTCACATAATGTCTAATGGATATTGAAGCCGCATATCCAAGACCAGAGCAATAATATAAATTGGGTGGACTACCTGAAAAGTAATATATATTTAAAATGTTCGGAACCGTCCTCTATTTTTATAAAAAGGTAAAATATGAAAGTGTTGTGGAGAATATAGGCTACCAAATTAAAATCCAATTCTCAGCACATGTGACTACAATGTGTGAATAATGACTAGCATTGAGCAAATACATTGTTGTCTAAAATACGCAACAAATGTTTTAAAACATTGAAGCCTAAGAAATTTGGCGTACAGGTTCCTGACGCATGGTTAATTTAGTTTTTAACTCCTCAGACAAATTTTAGTGTCACCGTTTCTGAACCGAGGGGCTTTTGTGAAACTCTATTAACCGAGGTAATACGCCGTTAGGATTTTTCAAACTGGTCAAATGTGTTATCAAAAACCGTTTAAAAATCCAGCAGACCGTATTCTGCTTGCCGAAACATTTCTGCAAATTCATCCTTCAGATCAAAGCAAAGGTACACCATTCTCACGAGTCTAATCTTGCGAATATTTTTAAGCATTTGAGTTGTAACTATTCATATGAATAGGTGTATATCTATTGTTGCCTAATATATCTAATACTAACAGTTCTTCTTAAATAAAGATTTTCCTCCGGGACTCAACACTGTGCATACATGCATGGAGATGGTATATGTAGTATACATATCCATACTATTTCATATGAACAAAGTGGTGTGTAAGGCGGTGCTACACTTGGATTAATTTTCTAAGCACCATATTATTTTTCATATTACAATTGTACCACCATGCAGAATATATTGCTTGGAAGTGGATTGCTATGATAATCAACCCGACAAAGGTAGTCTGTTCATTATTTTAACTACTTGTTAACTGTCGAAGCATGTAAGGGCTGATTAGTGATTTAATGCAATTTACATTATGTACTGTTGGTTATGTTATAAGAAATAAATGAATGTTCCGATAAAAAAATTTGACCTTTGTGCCTTTGCAAATGCATTTTGCACATGCATGATTTTTTTGGAGTGGTAGTAATCTACCCATGTATACGTATGCATGACCTTTTGAAGTCTTCAATTATTCTATTCAAATTATTTTTGTTAGGCGCGGAAAAATCTGATATATATATAAATCTACCGTATCGTCATGAAGACATGCAGATGATATTGATTTACTTGCGACGCTTTCTTCACACAAGTATGTTAAAACTAAGCAAACAGATAGTTTAATTCTTGAATTTTCATTTTAAAAAATTATTAGAAGCGCAGTATTTTTAAATATCAAGATATGAAAGATAACATTTATCGCTAGATTATACTTCAGGAAAGATCTTATTTTTTAAGCTTTTTTCATTGGAACCAAAATGTAACCCAAACATGCATATGCTTGATAAAATCAAATTTTTAATACTTTAGACTTCCAACATACACAACTATTCGCCTTGTTGTGTTACAACACACTTACAACTCAACTACTCTATCTAGTCGGCAAACAATTCTAAACGAACTTCTCATAGAATTAATAAATGAATAAACAAATTGCTTTGAAATATATTGGCTCCCCTTTACAAAAATAAATTCAAAAACACTTTTTATCGTGTTTAAAATTATATTTCTGCTTTCTATTGAGAATGCCATTATCGAAATAGCAATCCCACCCAGAACCAATGAAAATATAACAATTATATTTCCATTTAATGATGCCCTCTGTGGCTTATTGTCATCTGGTGTTAAAGCAGACTCTGATGTTATTAATTTAGGAAGCCACGATACAATTCCTAATTCTTCCATACGTCTTATCCTTTCATATGTCTTATCCTTTCATATGAATAACTCGGGGCATGACTTTCCAAAGTAAGTACTATTTTGATTTTAGCATACACTTCAGCGCTGGTAGAAACATATTGGTTTCCCATAGCTTGTGCACGTTTTGCGTAATTGTTGCTTTGATATTCAGGAAGAATAATTGCAGTTTTGTTGCAGGCCATCAGATCAGACATGTACCATTGCCTTTACCTTGCCCAACATAAATTCATGATGACATCATTAAACCTTTGAACTACAGTCGTTATGAAAAACCTTGGTGGATTTGCTACTTTAGATATAGTCAAAGATTTACTGAAATTGTTTATTTGAACTGGTACGTTGGGGTGATACGTGGATTGGGCGCGCAACTGTTTCAAAATTCTCATCTCACTTGTATCGTTTAGTTTTTCAGCATACGTCTCCAACATTTTGGACATCTCGGTTTGTACAAAAGCGCATAGTATCATCCTAAGGAAACCGACTTTACTTTCATTCAATATAATATTCACTCTCCAGTTTGTGTTGAGATAAATTCAATCTATAATATTTCTCGGGCAATTGCCTATCGCACCGATAGTCCAACACATCGATTCTACTGTAAATGGAGAAACTGTTGTTGACTAGTTGCTCAAGAGTTACATACAGAAGATCCTTCCAGGATGTAATCATACTGTATACATTACTCTTTCTATACCCGTTGCTAATTATCACCGACACAAGCAGAAATGAGGTCATCATCCATCTATATGCCAAAACGGTGGATAGTCTTGAACGCACTGGGTAGGTTTGTTCCACTAATGTGGCTACTAGGCATAGAAGATCATCGAAAACTTCACAAACAAATTTGTCCAGCGAAAAATTACTCAGTTCTGGCGGCATTGCAATATTGATTCCTAGGGATAATATTAGCAGAAAAACAACTAGCGAAATCCAAACGAATTTGCAATACACATTAACCAATTCACTGAATGGAAACGCCAAGAATTTCTTCGGCAACATGTTACGAACTTACTGAGTGGATTTTAAATCCTGAATGGATACTGAACATGAGTTATATCGTCAGGAACGGGAGAAACTTTCCAGTTTAGGTTAGAATTTAAATCCATCATATTCATATCCTCGTCTTTTCTACTATTTAAACTGATTCCATCGAATAAATTATACGTATAATTTTTCACAGCTTGCAGAAATATTTCCCAAAGTATTTGAAAGTAGCCTAATCGTTTATCTCTAATTCGTAGCGTGTTTCTACCCTGACTATATTTGAGACAAGTTTGCATAAAATTTCCAAAATCTTTCAAAAATATCTCCGTTAACCCTCAAGTGATCTACATCAAATTTCCTGGATTTTGGTATATTGTTCTCAATTCACTCCACAAATTGTTGTGGTTCTTTGTAAGGACTGACAAACATTTCTGTGGTCCCTTGTCGAATTTGACACTTTTTGCTGTGGCTCTTTGTCGAAAACCACTGACGAAATACCATTTTACTAATTGAACATTTTAAATATTAATTGCATGGACATTTAAGAACATGAGTACTAATAGATTAATTTATGTGACGGTTGTCCATTTCCTACTGCTAGCAATAAAGACAACTATCAATTATTAGCCGTTTGCTAACATTACCTGCTTGGTTGTTATTTAGAAGGTATTGCAATTTTCTACTTTTATCCAACCATGTCAAAACTTCCGACATCGTAAGTTATTTAATGATTACAGCACAAATATTTCTGAATATTTACCTACTACAGCCTCCTCCATAAATGTCACCCAAAGTCTATAATAAACTATTAAAATACTACTCGTTTTTAACTTTTTATTATAATAACAATATATAATTAGTTTCGTTGTAGTTTAACCAAGGTTAAGCATTACAACATAGGGTTAAGCATTTGAAAAATTTGTCCGCCATTTAACATAGGATTAAGCATAGCAGGCGAACATACATACTTAACCCTATGTTAATTCTCTGCAATACTTAACCCTATATTGAAATTTGCAATGCTTAACCCTATGTTGAAATGTGTAAAGCTTAACACTATGCTGAAATCTGTAATGCTTAACCCTATGTTGAAATGTGTAATGCTTAACCCCGTGTTGAAATGTGTAATGCTTAACCCTATATTGAAATCTGTAATGCTTAACCCCGTGTTGAAATGTGTATTGCTTAACCCTATATTGAAATCTGTAATGCTTAATACTATGTTGAAATGTGTAATGCTTAATCCTATGTTGAAATGTGTAATGCTTAACCACGTGTTGAAATATGTAATGCTTAATCCTATGTTGAAATCTCTAACGCTTAACCCTATGTAAAAATCTGCAATTCTTAACGCTATGTTGAAATCTGTAATGCTTAGCAATATGTTGGAATATGTGATGAGTGATGAGTCGCCATGAAATACATAGCTTGCCCCAATAATGGAATGCCATGTTTAACCCAAAATTGAAAGGTCGTAAAGCTTAACTCTATCCTGAATTGTTTTACGAATCGTTCCGTATTTTACTGCAAAGCTTTACGTTGTATTGTTGCAACATGCTTAACCATATGTTGTGAAAATTAATTACGTAAAATGCTATTTAAAGAATAAGACGCTGGCCGAAGGCCTGCGTCGTGTTATGGATTTTTCTATAGGAATATAAACCCTTCACTTCATGTGCTAGTCACTATTATGTTGTAATGCCTAACACCATCTTGCGATAAGATTAATCCAATGCTGTAATGCTTAGCCCCACGTTTCAATTCTTAATTCCATATTTATAATAAGAATATATAATTGGTTTCTTAGTTTATTCAAGACCAAACGTTGGAAGAATTTGTACCGTATTTAGCATTGGATTAATCGTTACTGACATCAGTGCATTGATATTTGATTCAAGCAGCTTGACCCCAGGATATCAGAATAAAAAGGGTACTGCGGATCAGCTGATTCCTATGGTGTCTGGCATGCATAATCAACGCTCTTCACAGAATTTTCACGTGTATTTTAAATGCATGAACTCACTGACGTAATCAAAACAACGGGGAAAAGTGCCTATAATTCTACTATCAGCTGTACCCGTTTTATTCAGATATCCTGGCTTGACCCCATGTAAAATTCCGGATGCTTAACGGTGCATAATTATAATAATAGTATATATTTTTTTACAGTTTACACTGGATTATGCGCTACAACATGAGATTCAGCATTAGAGAAATTTGTCCCGTATTTAACATGGGATTAAGCGTAATAAACACAAAATTGCTGAACCCCATATATTACTTAATACGACATGCTTAATCCTATCTTCTAATGCATAATGTTTTAATCTTAAAACGCTATCACATTTTGTGCATTTATTTCGTAATCCTTAACGGGTGACATTCCCGTAACCACAAGGCGGCTATAGTTTACATAACTATTAGTTTACCTAATTGTTCGGTTTTTATAAAAACCAATAAGCTTGTCGTTCTTGAGAGATGGCCTAGATTAGTTAAATTTTAAGTAATTGAGATTAATTAAAAGGACAATTGTGATATGTTAATATCATCAACTTTGATTACGAAATTTAAGATTCAAATTTTATTTCACATAATAAAATGCGTAAAACATCTTTTTTAATTGTTTGAGATTTCATCCTCATCTGAGAAGCTTACATTCTGATGAATTAAAAGTCTCTCACTTTGAAATTCACGGTTCATAATTATCAATTGGGCCGCTGACTCATGTTTGTATTCCGTTTGAAAAATTTAACTTTGTGTTTTCTGCGCCATTCTTTATTCATTGATACTTCTAGATCCATTCCTACTGCATGAAATTTGGCCATACATCCTTCTTAACTTTGTTCCAACTACTCTCAAAGCATGCCAGGATATATATTGCTTTCCCATTACATAAATGAACGCCACGAGACTTATTATCGAAATCCGAATTGGTTTTCTTGCTTCTACCAACACCAAAGTGATCGAGATGGCAATTCCAAACAGCAGCAGAGCAAATATTACTACTACATTCCCTTGCAAAGAAGCCCTTTGTGGAATAGGATTATCATCATGCTTTAATGGAGATTGGTAGGTTATTAACTGAGGTAGCCATGATATAATTCCTGCTTCTTCCATATGTTTCACCCTGAGATACGGGTAACTTGGACCATTGCCTCTCAGATTAAATGCTACTTTTGTTTTGGCAAAAACTTCACTACTGGTTGACACTAATCGGTTTCCTAAAGTTTGAGCCCGTTTTGCGAAATTATAGCTTTGATACTCAGGAAGAATGATTGCCGTTTTGTTACAAGTCATCAGGTCGGAAATGTACCACGCTTGTTCCCTCTCCAAGAAAAGTTTGATTACTGCAATATTAGTGGGTAATCGATGATATTTATCCCACCGAACACGGTGTCCCATTTTGTGTAGTTTTAAAATGGGCGTTAGTGCTTTTGTAAAGTTGTTTATTTGAATTGCAACATTGGGGTGGTAACTGGAGTGATGTGTTAAATTTCTCAAGGCGATCGTAGCATTGCTTCCGTTCATTTTCTCCGTGTAGATCTTTAAAACTGTAGGCAGTTCTGTTTCTGCAAACAATAACCTGAAGGGAAATCCTAATCCAGCGTAATCAATATAATACTTGGTTTGGATTTTGTGCCTTAATAACTCCAGTTTGTAATATTTTGCGTCTACAATTCCGTGATACTGTAAATCTAATGTATTGATGCGACTATAAAATGAAAAGCAGTTAGCAACAAGTTGCTCAAAGGTTTCGTAGAGTATTATTTTCCTTGAGGTGATCATGTTGTACACGTTGCTATTTTTATACCCATTGCTGATAACCAATCCAGTAAGTATGATTGCAGCTATCATCCATCTACATGTTAAGATTTTTGATAGTCTGGATGGAAACGGGTCGCCTTGCTCGAGTAGTACTTTACCGAGGTATAAAAGATTGCTGGACAGTTCAGATACAAAGCGTTTAATAGAAATATCGTTTATTACTCCAACCAACGGAGTGCTCATCCCAAATGATAGTATGACGACAAAGATAGCCAGTAGAATCCAAACATACATTTGGTAAACATTTACTAATTCCTCAAATGGAAAGGAATCGTAACCTCTTTTTCCACAAGTTACGAATCGTAGCCTACTGAGTGGATTTTGTACGCTGAATGGTTGTTCCATGTGGGTAGTACTAACATCTGGAACGTGATATGCCCGCCAGCGTGTTACCTTTTGTATATCCAATGCGTTTCTATCTTTACGAAGCCTGCCATCTTGGCAAACATGAGACGAAAAAGAATACGTGTAATTTTGTGTCGATTCAAGAAACAATTCGCCAAGAATTCGGAAATAACGGTGCCGCGTGTCATATATTAATAATGCTTCAAAATGTTTTGAGGTTTTACTGAATTTTGGACAAGATTTCATAAACTTTTTAAAATCTCTCATGAATTCTTCCTCACTTTGAAATGGGTCAATATTCCAGAACCCCTGCTGTGAAAGACTTTTAAAAATAACCGAGGTCAAATATTTTACGCTGCTTTTTATAAACATATCTGTATTTATTTCCTGTAACGTGAATCCATGGTTGCAGTGGCATTGTTGGATCAAATAGATGTTTAGTATTCTTGAAAATTTTTGAGATGACGCTCTCATGATAATAAAAATATTAGGTATCAATTGCGGTCCTTGCAGGTCGTGTTGTGGATGTGTCTCGGTGCCGTAAAGCTCCCAAGATTTCAGATGTATTGATGACTCTATTGTCAACGTAACAAAAACATTAATTGTTGGCATAGTCGGTGTCACCAATTTGTGGCTGTGATCATTGAAATATTCAACTTCATATCTAAAGGGTCTCAAAGAATCTATGGAAGCGAAAGCCATCTCACGATCTTGGGAAAATAGTTCAAATTGTATTACAGCTCCCCAAGGTCTTGAATTACCAGTCATATTTAAAAAATTAAGCCGTAAACAAATATCAATTGGCTTAGTACCAATGTTAGATTTCGCCAGTAATTTTGACGGAAAGCACTGCACACGTTCATCCGTACAATTGCTCAATTCTTTCGGACACCAAACTAATTGATTCAACGGAACATCAAGCAATTGGCTGTTGGGTTTATTTAAAGAATATCTGTTGACTAGGATCGGATATCTTATGATGACCGGAAACTCTAGTCCAATAATATCTACGCCTCGAAAATTTATAAGAGCTATAAAGGGCTTTGAATCTAAGAACGGCTTGAACATGTCGTTAAGGTTGTCAATATGCTCGATCGGTAGTATAGATGTATTCTCGAAATCTTTGATAGGTGTAAGTTCAAAGACTTGGGTACGTCGATGGTTGTACGGATTTAAGCTATCAGTCGTAAAGCTATCGGCGTGAACCATATTAATAATCAAAAGAAGGGTAAGCATGGATTCGGTGGCCATTTTTATCGGAAAAATTAGCCACAAAATTAAAATTAGAGCACCAATTAGCATAAAAATATAATTTGCAGAGCCATTATGCACTATTTTGTGGTACGAATTTCTGTGCAACTGAGAATAAATTTATTTTGCGTTTAAAATAAATAATAATTAAGAGTTTTAGTTGATGTTTAATCGCGGGAATCGATATTTTCAAGGGTAAATCTAAGGGAATGTGGTGATCCTGTTTTACGTAAAATGATGGCAAATTGTTTGGAAATATTGCCGTAGAGATTTTATTTACTTCGAAGAAAGCCAGAATACGGAGCCATAAAATTTTCTTTACCAGCTATTATCAATATCAACGATGTACTATACGTCTGCTGAGGAATAAAATCTACATGTAACGCTAGATATGTCGTCGTCGACATTTAACATAGATCAATAAAAAATCAATTTAAAAGTCTATCCTGTTTCATAGTAAACACCGCCTCAAACCAGTTTCAGTAAATGTACTCCACATTATAGGAATATTTCGTGTGTGCTTGCTACCACATATGTAGCTCGAATGTATATCTTACCTACGAATAAAGAATGTTTCTGGATAATTGAATATTATGTAGTGGTATAATATGCACTTCAATAAAGGCCTGGAAATTAGTTTTATTTCAATTTACTTTTCGATTTGGTCCTATCATGCACCGGTCTGGGACATTGATCTTGTATTATGTTTGAATACAAGGTTATATAATTCTAAAAGTCACAATAATGTATATAAAAATTAGTTGCAGCGACCAACTCAATCATGTGGGGCACCAAGATCTCGTAGTATTATTCTTGCAGATATCAGGTTTCCGTGCGAGATATTTTCTACGTCATTTTCCTATCGCGCTACACTTTCGAATTTTAATGTAACCTGATTGACTGAGTAATGAAGCAATGACGGATTAAAGTTATTGCACCTCACCGTACCGACATATTCCCCACATGATACATACAAGCGATTAGTGCGGGAGATTTTAAATACACATAATTTAGTTAATATACTAGAAAATTTAGAGTGACATGTTGAAAAATTAGTTTACTCAAATCCAAACATTTTCCACTTGATTAATAATAGTCATTTCTTGGCATTCCTGCCAATATCATCCTAGGATTAGATTTAATTTTATATTTTATTATCATCACCGCACATTAATGTCAGTGTCTACTTAATAGATTTCCGTATTATGATTATAAGTATTCATTCGTGGCGACGGTGGTTACGGGATTAATCGCCTTCGAGCAGTTATATTACATTTGATAATGAACATTTTTGATGAAATCAGGGATGATTTCGAAATTTCCGTGAGTATGGCCACCAGGGATACTGTGCGGATCAATGATATAAAGAATTTTCCTCAGGGTAACTATCAGGGATATTTTGGACATGAAATGTTTTTTGGAATGACTTTCAGTATGGCCACTACCAAAGCGTATGTGTTTTTATATGCTCAGGTCCACTTTATAGTTAAGACACAACATAACATTACCATAATTATGCTGAGAACTACTTTTCACATTTCGGTCCAACGTGCCGCATAATATTAATTGAATTTGTGTAAAACCACGCCTGTATCGGATGCGGATGTTTGTAGACATATATGTACATACATATATGGTTCGGTAGAAAAAAATGCAAAACATTGAGCTGATTATGAAAGCCGAGAATCATTTAACGATAATTTGAAATAGTCTAGTTCTAATTACGTCGATAATTAATACTAATTCATTACAGGTAAACTTGTATATTCCATATAAATATTTGATGGAAAGATCATACAGATTCATTTTCAAATATTATCATTTAATTAAATTCCTCAATCTAAAGTTCCACTTAAAATGCCTGAATTCATGAAGTGTCATTACCTCCCATTATAACTTGATATCACTGAGCTTCTCTAGGCAAATCAATCTGTTTTCAAAGCTTATGGATTATCGGATTGGGAAACAGAAGGGATATTACATATACCGTAAATTTACAAAAAATATTGCCAAAGTATTGAATATTTTAGATACAATATGGATATTATACAGAAAATATATAACAAGCAAAGGTAATAAATGCTTAGTCTCCTACTTAACCGAAAATAAGAAGTTGATTTTACCATTTTATTTGCACAGGTATAAAATTTATTTTAGTCGGCAGAGGCGAGATATTTCTTTCGTTTGAAGAAGTCTTACGTCGAATTCATGTCAGATTTTATTTCAATTGTACCGTGACATCTAGTCGGGTTCTATATTAAATTTCTTGAATTATTGAATTTGTCAATTTATTAAACTTGCCGAACTGTTTAACTGTTTAAATTTACTCTCTTCCAAACTATATTGACGAATTTTACCTTCAAGTCAAAAATGTTAATATCTCAAAATTTACGTGCCATAGTTCTACGTTATTTGAAGTTGTACGCTGCAGTAACAACAATAGTTCACGAACCATCGGGGAATGCATTCAAGCCATTAAGAGTATCCCGACAATCAGAGAAACGTTTCCGAGCGAAGTTGGTAATTTGTTCAATATTCATTATTGTAGCTTGGATACAATTCGTAACATTTTTTAAGCAGCTTTCAATATCTGAAGTGACAGCATCTTTGTTTATGCAAGTATGTGTTTCAATTCATATTTTGAGTTCGCTTGAAATTTACAACAAACGAAAGGACGTAGAGGAGGTTTTTAATTCACAAATTGCATTTGAGATGGAATACAATGGTAAACCAATTTTTAAAAATCAAATATGTATGCCAACAATTTCTAAATTATGTCAACTTTTTTGTCACGAAACACAAACAGTTGGAAACATACTTCCTCAAGAAGCAAAAACTGGAATTGGTTCGCGGCTATCTTTCGACCTACAGTTCGCCTTGATTTCAGTTCTAGCTTCGGAATTGTTCATCGGGGCATTCTGTCTATGGAAACCGTTGCCGATTAACCCAGGCTTTGCTATTCTTCAGCAAGTTAAATTTGATCATGCATACGACGCGTTGAACATTGCCACTCGCCTTGCTAGGGGTATTCTACTTGTCTGTTCTGTGTCAATTACTGTTTGGATTAAACTATTCAGCTTTGGAAATACTGTGGTGGAGTTAACCCTATTTACATCGGTACAATGCTACTGTTTGCTGAACTATGTGGCAGTTTTCAGACCTAAGATTCTGGGGCGACCAAAATGGATATGCAGTATAATTTTAAAATGTGGCGTCAAATTCAAATATTGTTGTCAGCCTACAGCAGAAATTATCGAGATATTCTGGTACCATTAGAAATGACGTTAGGGTGTTTTACTTTCATTATAAGCTTATATTGCATCTTAGCATTTTCTACAGTCCTTAGTATCCCAGAACTTCTTTTATACATAATTGGTTTTGGCGATGGAATAATACTAACATTGGAAATTTGCGGAAACGTTACATGCAATTTGCATTCGAAATCCGTTGACTGTATTCAAGGTCTTATGGCTAGTAGAAGGATAATGGAAAACAAGTCAGCAGAATATTTGTTAGATTAGATGACTAGACATGTATCCCGTCGAAATCGCCGGGAATCTAGAGTATTTCAAAATACAGATATAGCTACACCACCTTTTGATTTCGTTTATTGTAAACATCCAATCT
>JAHZMV010007049.1:0-15736 GCA_027743765.1 Coecobrya sp. COE2
GTCAATTCTCACAAAAGAGATTGCCGTTGCGATAACCAATAATGAAGATGGGCATACTTATATTCTCCTGTTATAAACCGGTATTTTAGCAATTTTGGTCATAAACTTAAGTTGACCTGGAGCCACTGAAAATCTCTTACGTAAATATGCTCTCAACAATTTTCTGATAGTCCTACTGAGAACACCAATATAATATACAAAATAAGCACTGACAACTGTCATTTCCTTACCCAAAATAGTTTGTTATTGAAAATTCATCACTCTCTCCAACAAATTAGGTTACTTTTTCCACAATGTAAGAAAGAAAATTAACAAGCGATGAATTTTATATACCAAAAAAATCAACTGCCATTTTCATTTGTCTATTATACTAACAACTATGTAATTAACCATGGAATTGTAAGCTGAAGATTATTGAAACTCATACCATTTATTGTATATTTTTACGAAGCGTTTACTCTAAACCGGGGTATAGTTGATCTTAAATTGGTTTTAATGACTGCAGGTTTGTTTTTATTTCAAAAATAGAAACGGATATTATCTCATTCTACAGAACAAACAAATTCTAATAAGTTAGGTAACATATCCTAGTACTTAACTGCGCCTTTACCATTTTTGTTACATAGCTTCAAATCTCCTCTTGGAAGTTGCTACTAAATAAAATGTGGAATGTTATTTTCTCTGTGAATTGAATGTATTGCCCAGGAGACTGCACGTACATCTTGAGCTGATGAGATGAGCCGTGAAACAGAAAATGTGAGTTGGTAATATTAATCAGGTGCAGTGGTTATTACGCTTATTATTTATACGAAAACCCGAATTTCATCGAAGGAGAAGTTGATTTCCTGCTTCTTCCTGATCTTTGTCAGAGTGCCCCAAAATTAAAATTTTTGAGTCGTATTACTACTAACTCCCTTTCTCGACCTTTTTGTTACTAAAAATTGTGAACAAACAGTAGAAAATGGGGGTTAACAGTTCCTTTGGGAGGCTCAAGAGTTTTACTAAATTCTAATAGCCACTAAATATGGGTGTTATATCACGTACTTTCACATTCTCCATTTTCAATAGGAATCAGCTCACCACCATGTCCGTAACAAACGTAGCCATCTCTGCCACCAAGTAAATCATCAAATCCCTATTTCAACCATGAACTCCCACTTTTCACGCAGTCAAGTAAACATTGTATGATATAATGTATAATTATATATATATTTGTTGTACATGCTCATCCATATTCTACGTAAAAGTTTGGAGCGTCATAATATAGTATATCTAAATCGACTCAATTCAATATTTTTGCCCTTGCCTGCATTATATGTGTTACAGTTAATAGTCTTTCAGGAATTGAAACACTGTGAAGGAAATAATTTGCTTTCTCTGTTTCACATCCCAAGTGAGGAGCGATACGTAGTTTATATGATTATTATGCATTCCTATACCTATATAAATATTGCACTTACGAGTGAGGAAGCAATTTTCGTCGCTTTGATGGTTATAAGAGGTGACACAATGGGGAATTTTTTTCATAAAGTAGTGATAATTTGTCCCCCATTTACGAAATATTACGGTTGTAATGAATATCTACATTTTTGCATCAAAAGTTGGTACATCTGCTTAACCAAATATCATTATTATTATATGACGTAAGTGTTAAGAAGTAAAATGTCTGCAACGCCCACACATCAACCCTCTGGAAAATTTAGCCCAGCTGAAATTTTTTAAAGCAAAAGGATCCTTCTCCTATACATTCGCTTGTGTATTTCTTCATGAAAAGCTGCAAGTGGGAAAAGGTATGCGTAAAAGGCGTCATCTCATTGTTTGTTTTGTTTCAGACATCCGAGTTCATTATAATGCAAAAGGTGGTCTAGAATGCAATTCGAAACGATTTTAAACTGTCATGAAGACAACCTGAAACTAGGAGTAACCAGAAAATTTCCATATTCAGTGCCAGTGAACAGGTCGAAACCATTTCCAATATGGTGTTTTCAAAGCAAGTATGAATATCCAAAAAGCAAACTATACTGCTAACAAAATGTTTATCATCTAGACTTGTCGTAATCGATTTGCTTGGTTGATCCCTAGAATTGACAAAAACAAATTTTGCCTTCCGACTTTGATGTCGTTGTTCATCCTCAGTCTCATAATATGCTTATCGTGGAACAAACCAAGCTTCATATTTTCATTCGTCTCTCCCTCCTCTACTCTCCACGTAAATACTTAAGTGGATAGATAAATCCTTCTATTTTACATTTATCTTATTTGTATTCTTCCCCCCAAATTGCAATTCAATTATTTCCAAGGGGTATATATATGGAGAAGTTTCTAGATTTACTTCTCACAGTGATTTCTCCACGGCGGAGGAAAGAGCTAAGGTGCCATTAACGCGCCACAACCACCAGCCTTTCCATGATAAAAATTCTTCTGTCCATTTTCCTGTAAAAAATTATTAGTAACAACGGCAGCAGAAAATATCAAAGAAGTTACAACATAAGTTTTTTGCCATTGCTTCATTTAGTTATTTGATATTTTGAAGAACAAAACACTAAAGAATTTAGCAGGAAACCAAGGAAACGAGACAAAAAAAATAAAAATGCTGTTGGTGTGCTATTTGTTGGTGTTTGCATTGCTAACAACACACTTATCACCAGCGACAGCCCGAGTAGCAGCATCATCAGCAGCAACAGCTTCCTGTTTAGACTGTCCCCTGGAGGACGAGGACATCAGCAGTAGGGGCAAATTGAGTTTCAATCCGATCATTCCCGTTGATGAAGACTATCTTAAGACGATTGCCTTGGCAAGCAGTCCTAGTCTCATAGGAAGAGCAAGAGGCGCTGGTTTAACTTCACAGCAGCAAAAGCCAAGATTTTACCATGTCACACAGCAGCAACATCACCAGAAAATCTTGGCTCAACAACAGCACATTGTTCCAGCATCTTCTTCTTCATCATCATCCTCACTAGCTGCAATATCGGCCCCAGTAGCACCACCACCATCCAATTTATTCCATGTCTATACATTGCTCAACAAAGGATCAGCCCAGGAACCGAGACTCCTCATTGACGAGTACTATCTCCAAGATCCAGTGGTTCCTCTGTCCTCCTCAAGAATTGCCAAAAAGGCAGAAAGGGGAATGCGTAAGTAAATCAGATTCTCAAAACCCTTTTTTATATTTTGATTATTTGAGAAAATAAAAAGTAAATTGTGCGAACTAAATAAATATTTTTTATATACATCATTTTCTTACTTTTAATACAAGAAATGTTGAAAATGATTTTTTTAGTTGTTGACGTGTTGGACTATGTGTCAAAACCGGACGATCGAAATAGGCGAGTAGGGCAAAATATGCGGTCCAGCGGATGATAACTTAATATTGGACAGCGGTGACTTTATTTGGTTTACTGACTAGAATAATCGATTCCCTAGCCAATCAATGGTTGCAGTTGTTATACTACAAGCTACAAAACAAGTTTTTTGATGGCACAATTCATGTTGTAGCGTTTGTGTTTTGCCGTGGCTTCTGAAATCAATTTTCATGACGTCATGCGTTTGCACTTTTTATTTGCACAAAAATATCTCCTTTGACGTTCTCCATCCGAGTGCATGCGAGACCGTGAAAAGTTGACGGTATTGAAAGTTCCTATTAATAGTTACATGAACCAAGTATATTGGAAAATGTAGAATTAGTATTTTCAGATTGTAAAATTTAGAATTAACCTCTACTCTATTTGCATTAAAGATAAATAATGTAGCGTTTCTATTATGATATATGTATGCAAAATAATATACAGTGGTTGTTTGCCGGTCATATTTGTTTTAACGGGATGATGTTCGAAGATTAATCGGGGAAATGAGAGATGTTGTTATTTGCATTCCGTACCTTCAAAATCGTGAACAACATTATCAACAACAACACAATTTACAGCAAACTTTTAGTGTAATAAGACCGTGCAGATATTTAATGCAGATCTCAGTAAACCCCACCGAGACGCATAATATTATAAATGAAAATATCCAAATAGCTCATTCTCAATAAATACATCATATTATGTAGTACTACTTTCATAACAATTATAAATTATTATGACTTAGCAACATATGAGGATGGAGAGTTTAAATTGTAAATATACACAATTAGGTTATTATCACTGTAGTATAATTAAAAGTCGCGTTTCTGCTGATTGCTGTCGACTTTTGAACTGTAAAAATCGTTAATGAATAAATAAAAAACTAGCTAATAAATAAACAATTATGGAACATGCATTGAATTATTAAGTGCAAAATAAGGGATTCAATTTTTATAGACAAACCTAGCACAGCATATACAATGTTGAGGCATCCTAGATCCTACCTACATAAATACGGCGATTTTATTATTAAAAGTTTTGTGATCAGTAAGGCACAACTTTCTACATTCGCCCCATATACAACTTTCACTCTTTCTATTATCAATATAGATTTATATTGTACTTATCTTATAATGCATATTATTTCTTCTTAGCTTTTCTTTTTGTTGATAACTACTTAACGAAATTAAAAGTTAGTTCTGGCATTCAACCTCGTTTTGTGCTGGTAGTGGCACTACTTTCTACCACATGATACTACGTCACAACCAAAGAGAGAACTCATTGTCCCAAAGTGGTTTTATTTTCTTTAAGAAAAATATTAGCAAAGATGCCCTTACCCGATTGCATACAAACATACATATTCACATTTCACTAGCCAATCTGCATTTGAATAATTTACTTATCATAGAGAATTACACCTTAATAATCTCAAAACATTACTATTTTGAATTATAAAAACAAAACACTGATGCTTGTACTATCGTACAGTCATTCGTAACAATAGTCATCAAAATCATTATATTTACAAGTGTTTGTCCCTATTTTCTTCAAATCCTTTCTTATTTATATCCGTATCCGGCCTATTTCACACAGACAGTGAGACATGTTGTCCTACTAGTCATTGTTAACCAGTAACACTGTCGTCAACCGTGCCAATAAACAAATGTATTGCATTATTTTAGACAGAGAAACAAATCGGCCAAAAGATCAACATTGATATGACTCTTTGGCAAAAATGTGCTCAGTTTCCTTTCCAGATAGATAGGCAACATATACCATGACACCACTGTCTGGAACAATTTTGTCGACAAACGATTAGTCAATATGTATGACAATAGGCAAGGTACAGTTACAGTCGAGTGACACTAATAGCAACATCGTCACATTAAATTCCAATGCAATCCAATTGACATGCATCTCCTCATATTATTTTCGTATGGATGCTTGCTGGTCCAGTTACCGAATTTAGTTTGCCAAAAAAAACTTCAAGTGTATTTTCTTTTGTTTCGTTGATGCGTCTCCTTTTTTATATAATGTACATCATCATCATCAGAAGTCAGAAGTGGAAGAAAGTAAAAACATTGTGCTGGTTATCATCGTTCAATCTCAATCTGGGTACAAACAAGTAAAAAGCGTTTATAACCCAACCAGCTATAATAAAAACAAGAGAGGAGTTTTCTCACATGCCATCTGTAAATTCATGTGTTTTCCCTTTTTCTCCCCGGTCCAAGTTAATGTCTTGAAAATAATGAATTCCTGTCCTGTACGATTAATACAAGGGAACGTAGAAAATAGTTAATAGAAAGTAGCGGCTCCTATTACTGGTCAAAGCATGTATGTATGTATAAAAGTATTAAAACATTTGTTGAGACACGCTATAATGTTTACATTCACTCATTTACTTACAATCAACCAGAGAAACAATGAATATCATCTTGAAAATGTTGTTCAGAAAGCTGACCTAACAATATGCTCGTTTCCTATTTGCCATTATCATTTTTGTTTCCATGTATATTCCGGGTTGTCATAATGGTACTGAAGAATTAAGAAACATGTTGTCATAAACATACATACATATATGACTGGGGAAAGTATAATAATATTGGATCTTGGAATTTACAGAGGAACGAGGAGAAAGAATAATAGCTAGCGCATCCCATTGTTTTTGGCTAGTTCACTTGGAACAATGGGAATAACCTTTGAGTCTTGACTTGAGCAATTCTCCATTCATTTCCTCATGAAATGGCATTATTCTCAAGTTATATGTCATTTCATTGATACGAAGAACTTGGTTTGTTTTGTCCGGTCATGCATTTATGTATGTATATAGTATTTCATTCAAGTTCATAGTTTTTGTGCATCATCGTTTGCTCAAACCGTATGCGTCAGTATTTAAATGACCACTTGGAATGTTTTAAATATTCCACGAAATGTCATTGCGACAATGGTGTAGTTATGTAAAACGAACTTAATGCTATCTCAAGTCTCAAGATTTGTAGTCCATATTGTTCACAATATGGATACTATTATACAGAAATAAACAGAATCTCTTAATATGTTTCTTAAAATAAACGAGCTTGTTTCTCATGTCCGCCCCCATGTTTCTCGTAGTGGTTATTTTCTTATCATTGGGACCTCGATAAAGAAAACAAGCAATTTAAAAATATAGTCTTGTTAAACTAATGTGCAGTGACCATAATAATAACATGAACAGCAAAAAGATACAAATAATTAATGGTCCCATTTAATTCTATTGTTCCTTTGTTTCTATATTTCTACGCATTCGTCTGCCTTGAAATTCAAAGGGTCATTTTTTTTGTACCAGGTTTTATAAATATACTTGTCTGCCTAAAAATTGGTAATTAATTCTGACGTATGAGCTGAAAACATACATGTTCATTCGATAGAATTTTTAATTATTCGAGTTAGCGAACGAAACGTGGAGTGTTCAAATTTAGTTTCAGCATTATCGTTCCAGAATTCCGCATAGCATTGTGTTTAGCATCTGAGGCTCTGCAAACATTCGAGATCAAATCTAAAAAAATCACTATCCTGCTTCCTACCCGATTTCATTCACGTATTCACGGCATCGATCACACTCTATCCCTTCAACCTCACCACCGTTAGGATTGAGACGAGTAACCGCAGGGAACAGGAAACAATCAATTTACGTATACAAATATCTCACTTCCATACAACAAGTGAAAGTGATCAGGAGATAACAAGGAAATCGTACTTCCTTTCTCTCTTCCGCTATGAATTGTTAACATTCACTTGCTCAATCTAAAATTGCAGAAATGCCATGCACTACAGAGTAGGTCATAATATAATGTATGTAAGATGTATGGGGTTAAATGGGCATATAAAAACTGACAAAAAATAGAGAGTCAACTGATTGCGAGTCAAGTTATGCAAATACTTTTTGTCACTATGCCATGCTCTCCTATTTACATATGTAATCCACGTGTTCCTTTCCACTTTCCTTTTTAACTTTCGTAACCATCCTAGTTGAATATTTGATGTGCCAGCAACCCAACAAGTCTATTAAGTAAGTAGGTGTGATGAGAAATGGGCTAAAGACTATTTTGGGTCACAGCAAGACTTAAATATGTTGAAGTGTAAAGGTCGGAGAGGAGCCACCAGGAAATGGGCAATATAAGACACTCACTCAAACGAACAAAAAAGATTTCCTGTTACAAAAAAAGGACATTTTAGGACGGCAGCAAAAAAAGTAAAGAGGATAGTGTAATCATTTTACAAGAGAGCAATTTGCTTGATAAATGTCTATTTCAAGTCGTTCTCTGCCCTCCATCTGCAAGATTTGTTCTTATAAAAGCTGGTCCACTAACCAAACCAACATCACGCGACAAGACAGACTCACTAGTACGTAAATAATTCCAACAAAAAAGAGTTTATGATGTTTTGTATTCCTATTCTCTTTATTATTCCTGTCGACAAGATATTAGCATGTATACAAACTGCAAAAACAGGAGAGATTTTGGTGACTTTGGTTGTTGGGTACAAAACAAAATAGAAATGTTGCAGTGATTAGGGATTCAGTTCAGATTCACGTTGAAAATTTTCCCGTATGGTCAATTACCACATGTTAAAATAATGTAAGGTAATAATTATCACAAATGGAAATTTTTTCTTAATTTTCAACATGCCAAAATTGTACTGGCAGATGTACTTAATCTATAAGGAAAAGTATTTGTTTATTGAGATTAAGTATTATTTAGGTTTTAACAATATTTTGAGCAATAAAATAGTAATTAGTTGTAGGGTCAGAGTATGTTTTAATTTTAAGTAATGCAAAATTTAATTGGACATTGCAATTTATCACCTTGTGCTTGCCAACCACTTTGTGTGGTAATTGTGGCAAATGTCATCGTGTGGTAAATTTAATCGTGAATCCAACCCGAACCCATATTACTACTAGAAAAACATGTGTCTTCATTGGATGATGACCCAATTTTATATTGTACTCTCCCGAGAGTTGGGGAGGGCAGCGGTGTAGAGCGATAACCAGTTTTGCACAATTTTCTCATTCATTCACACAAAATGCTCCTCTCTTGCGGCCGAAAGAAAATAGGAAAATCCTGTTTCACACTTTGGTTTTCACCAGACAGGAATACATAATATTACATATACACACCCACACGGTGGTGTGGTACGGTAGTGAAGTGAATATGGTAGTAGAGAATTAGAAAGGGAATTGTGTGCACTTCATCTTTTGTGGTCGGCATTGTTCAAGGAAACGTACATAAGACAGATAAGTTATGAGAGAGGAAGAATCTCTCCTGTTGTTTCTACTTTATTCCCCTTGTCTTCCACTTCCTCTATTGGTTGCATTCCTCCCAAAAGTGGATGGTCGGATGGTGCAATCTTTGCACTCATAGCCAGAGATCAGGAGACAGGCTCATCATCATCATAGGAACCATCAATAAGAGCACCAGTGGTATTATCGTACATGATAAAAGAGTATAAAAAACTTTTGACTGGGAATGATGATGCTGTGGAATCCTTTTCAATCTGCATAGAGGCATGTTATGCAGGAATTTTTATGGGATCATTATCCTATTAAGTCGTTCATCTACTGCAATGCACCGAGTTAGTCGCTATTTTACGATAAGAGTATATTTTCTAGACCGTTAGCCACGTCCAGTAAAAATGTATCAAAACTGAATACATCTGCTTCTCTTTCTCTTCCTAAAATACGAAACTAAAAGAGCTTTGCTTCCCCGTGCCAAACCATTTTTGTAAGTGGTTATTCAAAAAGACTGTAACGGAGATAGTGAAGCTAAGAAAGTAATCTGTCGAATCCTACATTCAAATAAAAAATATGTTCGACTTCTTTGATATTTGTGGAATCGTATTTATTACCAATTTCGATTATGAAAATAAACGGGTTTGTTATGTCAATTTACTTCTGTGAAGTTCTAAGCAAGTATTCTTCTTGCTTTATACATAATTTTGTTTTTAAAACCGGGTTATTTATTTCCCTAGATTGAAAATCATTTGGAACTGATATTTTAGTTTGGCATTGCATTTCTATCACTGATAATATGCTTTCTGTAATACAAATGCTCTCCATATTATGTAGTAACATAACTAGTACTAAAAACTACAAAGGATAGTCTAATAATTTCAACTTCCATCGCAAAACGAAGAGAATAGGTTAGTATACATAATAGGCATGAGCAATTCATCAACATTGAAAGTTTGTCAGTGTAACTTCTTTTCCCAAGTGACATACTTTTAGGTCAAGAAGTTTTCATCGTTGTTTGTCACTGTTTTAGGTAATTAGTACATAATTTGTCGATGATGAACCAGTCATTTACAACCGATGACTAAACTTTTGCAGTGTTCAAATGTATATAATAGGCAAAGATAATATTCAATTGTGTACCACTCACGTAGTAATATGCGAACAATTTCAGAGCAATTTTTTTCGTCGTTTACTGATACAGGCTTTCTGTAACAGCACATGGTTGGAGAGAAAAGGATAACCCAGTACTCATGATTTTTGCATGTTTGCTTGGCCATGGAAGAAGAAAATATATAATGCAATGTGTAATCTTGCTGCAATGCCTTTCTCTTATCTTTTCTGATATACATTGAAGATCAAAGCAAAGTGGTCGGTTTTCTGTTGTGCGTAATCAGAAGGGATATGATGCTATACGACGTGTGCATTTAGAGATGCTTGTCTTTGTCTATGCGGTGCTTCTTTATTTCTACCATTGCTGCCCAACTCCCTACTTCTACCTCTTAGTCTGGCACTATCACACGGCCATCAACGAAAAGAGGGTGAATAATGTAATGGAAGATTATTGGTGAAAGCCGAGAGTAATAAAAGTGCTAAAACATCTGGCGCATATTAAATATAGCACACATTTGTATTAAGCGAGATTTGTGAATGAATCCGGATTTGGGGCTATGCACATTTGAATGGAGCACAAAACATAAACCGTGTAATATGTTGAGAATGAAGTAAATAGCTTGAAGAGTGGACGGCACCTTTCCAAGTAGCTGTCGGTATTCATTCCGTTGCTTCTCAACACCGGGGATAAGTAGTCGCTTTTGAAACACTTCTTTAGTAAATGTCTTTCTTATGTGCACTTATGGAAAACTGACAATTGTTTGTTTCATTGGGGAAAGTCAAGCAGGAAAACAGGGAGAACACCATCATTATCCTAGGAATAATCCCTCTACTTCCCAAGTTTCCATCCTCCACACTGTGGAGTCTGTTGCTACTAGTACAGCGCAGCTCCAACAAGAGCCCATCTAGTCATTCATTCTTTCTGTCTGACAATCTGACACAAGTGTACTGCGTAAAAATTTAACCCCCGGTTATCCTTACGTACCTCCACATTAAATGGAACAGTATTTCTGTTTATATACTATAAACTTTCTTTTCTTAGAAACACAAACAAAATATAATACATATTTTTGTTTTATAGGGCGCATTAAACCAGAATTTTCTATAAAATAGATTACCTTTCATTACCGACGAATTATTTTTGTTGTCTGACCATTCACCACATATCACCAAAACATTTCTTCTTCAAAGCTTCAAACAAAAGGCTGCATTATTGTATAGACATCGCACAGGTTTCAATTAGAAAACAACAAGACGTCGGTCCAACTTGAACAAATTTCGTGGCAACTAATCCCTTCCATGCCAATTGGTATCGAATAGGCTACCTATTACTAATTTTGTGAACATGCAAGACCATCACATTCCGGATTTACTACTTTGTATTCTTGTCATTACTTCTGAAGGAAATTAAATAATTAGAATTGTTTTGCAAGAAAAAATCAAGACATTTTTGGCAGCTGAGATAGGTTTGTTTATATGAATATTTCAAACTGGTGTACATATACATACATACATATAATATACAGTGTTTAGTATTAAAAGCTCATTTAGGTACTGAAAATCAACTAGCAAAGTGGCATGGTACGCACAAGAATCATATCATGTTGTCGTCACTACTTCACTGAATGACAGGCGGCAAGGCTGATCATGATATTTTCCATGATTTTTTGTGAAGGGTAGCCTGACACTCATGCAATGCAACAGAACTGTTAGTTGGTTCATACAAGAAAGAAGAAAATAGTCTCGAAGAAAGCGTTGCGTGTAAGTGTGCATATAAGCTTGTGCACGAGAGTGGCGTTGATAACGATGGTGATGATGTGATCCTCTTTGTTCACCATGACATATGCTTACGTAAAAGGAGCAGCGTCCAGTCAAGTGGCGTCGCGATGGTGGTGGAAGGCAGTCAGGCTGCCGCATGCAAAACATGAACGTTTCTTTAGTCGCTTTTCTCTTCAATGGATATCGTATCGCTTACGTCTATCGTTATGGCAGTGGTGATAGAGTGGGGGAGGAGGTTCAATGAAAGTCGTCGTTTTTCATGGAAAAGGCATGTAAGGATGTATAAATAAACGCATACCTACATAATGTTAGTGCTCATGTAGAACAATTTGCTACACAGTGTCAACCCCATTTAACATAATATTGTATTTTTATTACAAACAAGTGGTGTATCAAGAATACTACATAGCAGTTAGGAATGTGATGACGATGATGAAAATCGTCATCCTCATGAACACCATACATTGTGCACAAATTCGGCGTTGACGGGGGCTGAGGAAAATGTGTGAAGAGGGTAGGAGTGCTATTTGCTTCTCGCACTCAGCTTACATTAGTGAACATGTCTTTATCATGGAGGTGGTAGCATCCTCGTGTAAAAAGAGTAAGAATGGAAGTTTGTTAATACGCTTTTTCTTCTGGAGGAATTAGCAAGGGGCTGCTGCAGTGTGGCTCTCATGCTTTCTTTCTGTTGGCGTAGGAAAAACCGGATTTCGTTTTGGGTATAAAGCACACGCTTTTCTGGAAGCAAGAGTCGCAGTAAGCGTTTGGACATCATCATCAACACAATCAAAGAGCAGCCAGAAAAAGAAAAAAAGAGAAAGAAAAAAAGAAAGTCAGCACGAAACGCCACACCATCCGTCAACACGCTCTTCAACAACAAAGTTACCTTAGGCCACAGTTTAGAATTTCCGCTTTTGAGATATTTCATTTACTTCGTTTGATAAAAATAATTTTTTAAGTAAAATTTTTCATATTTTTCTATTTCAACTGTACAACTTAGCAGTTCCCTGTTAAAAGCAAAGCAGAGACTTGTGTTGGCGTAAAGTTTTTTCTTGCAAATAAAAAGTATCCCTTTGGCCGCTCAAAAACAGAAGAAAAACAGCCTTTTTGCATTTACTCTTTTCCGTTCCAATTTAAAGTTAAATTGTTGCATCATTCGCAAATAAATTAATTTTTCACTCCACAGGACAACTCCTCACACGCCTAAAAGACAAGGTAAGTTGTACTCAACATTTTTTAAGCGTCAAGCGTGATTTCTGTAAACACGTACTCAAGATTCATATGTGATTTTAGCATCCACTCTAATTTTACTCGGTTGATTGATAACATTTTTCTCAATCCATGAATATCTCTTTTAAATCCCTAAGTAATCAATTTTCATGGATTGTTTTATCACTTTCAAAGGATCATCAGTTGAGCTCAAAAGGTATTAGATAGATAATGCATTAATCACACGGTTGAATTGTTCCAATGAGCATTACCATAACTACTTGGCTAAGTACAACTTATCGGCAGTTTGTAGGTTACTATCCCTAATTCCTCCTTGACAAATTGCCAGGAAGGCCAGTTTTGTCTTGAGAAGGCTAAGTTTATGGCGCATTCACGTTTACTGAAATGGAATAGCAGACAAAGACTAGAGCCAAATTACAATACTGAAATAATTTCTCCTCACGTGCTGTACGCTGCACTTGAGCGAAGAAAAAGTAGTTTGAATAGAAGGGTTTCATGTAAGCATGTCTAAAATGGCTACTCAAATTTTGTAGGTGCATTAAGATTACTAAACTATCAGTGCCTTAATAATATCTGGTTAGCCAAAATTAAGATAATGTATCTAACAAAAACGCATGACAGTCACCGTTATTCTTATTGACTTGCTTATGAAAATATCAATGACATTCATAAATCTACGAGTGATAACAGCAAAAAAACCAACTGCATAAGCGATGTTTCCTGAATTTGTTACGCAATAACGCAATTCAGCTTTCTTTTTAAAACAAGCCGTCTTCTCAATCAGTCAAATAGAAACCGATAGAAATAGTGACGTTGACATTTATTGTGCATTGCGTATGATTTGTTGGTGTTGATAGGATTAGCGTGCAAGGAAATTGCATCATGATCACAAAGAAATCAAAATACTTGTATACATAGCAGTCACGTAGTATTCCGTAGCACAAATGCGATGACAACAAGTGGTAAGAAAATAATCTAGAAACGAAGTAAAAGTGGTAATATTTTAGCTCAGGCTGGGGGAAAATGACACCATTATTTCAGAAGTAAAAACGTGCATTTTTATTTGATATGATGTAAATTTTATATTGATATGCTGATAGTACATTTATATGACCTTCAAAATGCCTTAATTCACCTTGACATTCTAGCACTAGATTATTGACCAAAAACGGAATTTTATGCAAAGATATTCTGGCATTGTATTTTGAAAATAGCATTAATTCATTATGACATTCCTGTACATCATGTCTTATGACTTTAAAATTTTCAAACGTACAACTCAAGAAGAATATAAGCATATTTCTTGCATGCTTGAATCTTGTTGTATCGAGTCCAGTAAACGTGCAGCATGTGCATAAAACAGTGATTTAGTGTTTCTTAAAGAAAAGGTTGATTATTCAAATAGGATCTCTTAAATTAAATAAACTAATTCATAGCTGGACAGCAAAAGTGGCGAAAACAAAGTTTACATTAAACTTTTTCTCTTTTGTTACAATTAAATCGAATGAATTACGATTTCATTGAAAATATAAATATATTCATGAAACATTTACCAATTCAGTATTCATTAAAATTACAAAAACAAGAGTGGGGGAGCAAGAATAATGCTAACATCATTAAACTCTTTTCACTGGATATGTCTGCACTAAAATATTCAGCAAAGCAATGAATACCAGTTCTGAACAGTCTCCCACGCCATATTATGCATGTACGTCTATCAGTATGCAATTAAATACTATGAATATAAATTGCGAAAAAATTCATACATTTTACGACTATTGATTTCAAAATTTTAAGTATGTGGACAGACAGATAGATATAATGACACATAAAGTACTGCATTTTCGTGCTGTGTAATAAACTTGTATCAGTGCTTACACTCGCTCACATAACAACACAGTCACAGTGAGTGGGCTGGAAAAGAAATAAATTACGAACTTGTTCCGTTGCGTATTACTAGTTTGTTTATGACTATGTGCCATAAGTTAGGGAGCAACGAAAATCCCGTTAACATTTACTTTCTCCGCCTACTTCCACCCATGCTCATTCAAATGATTACGTCTAATACGGTGTCACATGACTAAAAGAAGAAAATACTTCTGCTATAAAAGGCATCATAAAAATGAATTCATAATGCGTAATATTTCTTATAAAAACTTGTAAAACAGTCTTGTCTTCTATCCTTCCCTCTCTTTTTTCTACTTTCCTTTGTTTCTTCGTTGGTGTTCTGCCAAACGTGTAGAAAATAAGGAGATAAAGGATATCGTCAGGGAAAGGTCTTAGATGACGTATCACTACAACACAGTTAAACTATAAAAATCAAGTAATAGAGCAATTATGTTCATTCAAGTATCATGGTAAGAGATTTACACCTCTTAACTCACATAGCGTTTTATATTGCTATACACAAGTCTAACTAATTGAATTATCCTCTTTTATCCTTCGCTGAAATTTCAACACAGCAACCTTTGTCCTTTACAGTGGAGGGACACTTCTTAGAATTTTTTGTAAGCCAGAAAAAATATATGATTCATTGTTTTCGGAATGCGATTGCAGCTATGCATTTAAAGTTACGAATCATAAAATTCACCTAACTTTTTACGAAACGACAAAATAGCAGGTTTATGTGCTGTTCACGTACAGACAATAGACCTGATGAAGTTTAGTCCAATTCGTATATTTATATACTTTAAATATATACATGCTTTATATTTCAAAGTGTCAGGGTCTGTGTTTCATGCAATTCACGAAATTGCAAGACTTGCATTTTCGATGATGGAATTGAAAACATTATAAATATTTTACGCTTTTCTGGCAAGCCAAGAAAGGGAGAAAGTTTTTTATGCTCAAGAACGAAAATTGAAAAGTTTGTTTTTATCGTCTAATGGTAAGAGCAACAAAGCGCATCTTCTTTGGTCATGATCACATAGCACAACATGCAATTCATGCTAGGACGGTTGTCACGCCATGTTCGTCACTCTGTACGTGCCTTTGATTTTTAAAC
>JAHZMV010007050.1:0-13074 GCA_027743765.1 Coecobrya sp. COE2
TCTACTACAACTACCCCAGGGTGGTCCACTACTACCTCTCCACCCTCTGGATGGTCTTCAACAACCACCTCAGGCTGGTCCACTACCCCACCTCCATCGGGATGGTCTTCAACAACCACTTCAGGCTGGTCCACTACCCCACCTCCACCGGGATGGTCTTCTACAACAACCTCAGGCTGGTCCACAACCCCCTCACCCTCGGGGTGGTCCCCTCATCCACCACCAGGATGGTCCTCACCGTCCAGTGAAGGTACAAGTTCAATTCCTCATTTGGTTATATGTTAATATTCTGAATGAGTCCTTTAAATATGTATTAACCTTTCTATTTACTTGCAGTTGACATTGAAATGGAAGGACAAGCCGCTGTCACTGGCGTAGGCATCGCAGCAGCACAGCACGGTTCAAACACGACTGTCATCGGTGACTCATCAAATCTGGCCACTCTGGACGTTTACACCGGTTCATACGCAACCTTGGGCCAGGGAGCAGGCGTGAGCCAATTTAGCAGCATTGACCCAGTCACTGGAGAAAGTAGTTCCACGCAAATTGTTGAAGGTCATAACTTGGCAGATGCTGGTGAATACTACGAGGGTCACCTCAGCGGAAACGATATCTACATGCAGAATGAAGGAAGTTCCTATGTGGGTGGTCAGGGAGCGATTGGTCTAGCTGGGTCTTCGGAAAATAATAGTACTAGTATTTAATTAATTCGTAATACATAATTCGATTGGGTTATCTATAGTTTTTGGCTTATATGTTCAATGTAAATATTCTTCGGTCACCTCGTGTTTAAATAAAAACTGCTGGACATTCCAAATAACTAAATGAAATACCAAATGGTCATGTGAAATACTAATGACTGCATTATTTGATATTAAACTTTAAAAGAAAATACATCAAGCATCATTTGTCAAAATAGAAAAAAAATATCTCGAACATGTCATAAACATCACTTATTGGCAGACATATTTACAAATAATTTATTTACAATTCACATACACCGCGCTGTCTATTTGACATGAACATTTAAAGTATTACCTGGGAACATTCATTATTAACAATGTTTTGCACATTGGCAACAAAATTATTGTGATGGCCGTTCTTTACTTTTCCAATTATGAGTGGGTGGAAATGGTAAATGTAATTTCAGATATGAAATTTTCAGTTTAGTTTGTAACAACTCGATACAAGTAGCAAATATTATTTGTTTTACATCCACTTGAGGAAAATGGAATCCACAGGAAAGTTACAAAAATGGTTTTTTTTCATATAATGTTAGAATTTCGACCAAGTTCATGTTTGTCACAATCACAAACAAGGCGAGCTCTCAATTCCAATTTAAATGCATACATAATTATGTACAAAATTTCATCTTATCAAACAATATCTTTGTAAGTATATCTTTGATAGTTGGTTAAAAAACTTCAAACTGAACGGGATGAACAAAGCTAGCTTGCCAGCTCACCTTTCCGTGTTTGGAAAGAACAATGAAATGCATTATGGAATTTTTGCGCCAATTGGTGAAGCATATTTTCACGGTAATGTGTTATTCAGGTTGCATTTCTGAGAGCATAATTGCATCCTGTAATGAGTTACCAACAACCCCTCCAACAAGGCCCGTAGTACAGCTACTCCAACAGCTAAAACAATGTCATTTGAAAGTGTATCTAGAGACTGATTACTATAATACAAACGTTATGGAGAAAAATGTGCAAAATACTCTGGGTCGTCTGATAAATATTTTTCAAGAAAATGTAGCGTTTTCTATTGCCTCATCGTACTCAAGGGATTGGTCCAATCATTTTCATTATCCAAGACAAAGACGTACAAATTTTGGATATAAACTGACCCAGAAGATAAAGTGCTTTGCTCATGTTTACATAAGTGCAACAAAAACCTATGACTTTCCAGATAATTACTTTCTTAAAAAAGAAAGCCACAATAGCAACCCCGATTTTGTGCTGTTTTTTGCAGAAAAATATTCATTCGTGACAATTCTTACGGGTAAACTGAGACACAGCTCCTATTACACCGGAATTTTTTATCTCATTGTCAATTTTGAAGAAAGTTTCGAAATTTGTTCAGTGTGTAGAATAGAAAAAATGATTCAAAAGAAAACCAGCTTTGAAGGTATTTCTCGTCTGAATTATTACCACAATGTTAACTTTAATCGGAAATACATTAGTACTGATTTGGAACCGCCAGAAATAAGCCGCAATATCAAGTCATGTGACAGGCTTCATGAATACAACCACATTAATAATCCTCCGACAGTGGAGTTTTGTGTATTTGACACACTACGAGCAAAACTCAACATCAGTTTACGGAGAGGAGGAGGATATGAATGGTATATGGAAGAGCCCTCAATTGCAACAGTGACACGAAGAAATCGTCTTTCAATGTACTTTTTAAACAATACAATCAGAAGAGAAAGCCGTGCCATTGTAGAATTAGGTTTGGTATTTGAAGAATGGGGCTATTTGGTAATTCAAGATAAGCTAAACTTTACCGCTGAGCCTGCCGATGCTGCGCTCACGAATCCTTTCGACTTTCCTATTTGGACATCCCTGGCACTATGCTTTGTGTCAATGTGTGGAGTCATGGTTGTCGGAGCCTTGATGACTTCAAAACACGAATTTAAAATGCCAATTTTGGTAGATGCAACACTAATCCCAACAAGGTTACTGGGATCATTGTTTGAACAAAGTGCATGTCCTCCTACCAAGACTTTCTCCTCACCGCTGTACCGGCCCCTTCATTGGCTAAATTGGCTTATTTGGTATTTTGCTGTGTTTATTATCAGTCAAAGTTATAAAGGGAAAATGTTTTCATATTTGACAACGTCACAAGAACCAGCGTATCCCAAGACTTTGGAAGAACTGACAAGCACGGATCTTTCAATAATAACATTCATTGGATCATACCACAGAGGAGAAACAAAGTCTATTCTGGAGGCGAATCTGGAAGAAGTCATTGAAACAAATAATTATCCTGAATATTATCCAAAGTTATTGAATTTAACAGTTTACAAGGACGACTGGTTGTTTGCTATGAGAATTTTTTCGGCACATCTCTATTTACAACAGAATTTGCACCTGTTGAGAAATGAGAGTAATTTATATCATGATATTCAAGATTTGCCTCAGTCTTTTGGAGAGTTTGATCTTTTGAAGCATGTCCGGATGCAAAAGCAAATTCTAAAGATATTTACTCCATTAAAGTGGACATCACCTGCAATTTCCGCACCAAATTTTATGACTTGTATGCCATGGACAGTGAGCAGAAATGCATTTTATCCTATCTTTAAACGTGGCCTTGGGCGAATATTCGAGAGTGGGCTTTACAATAGATGGGATAATTTCCATGATGATATAAATGGTATAATTAACTTTCACGAGGTTGAAGAAAGACTAAAATATGAAAGTTGGTACTATGTAGAAAGTTTAAATGTAGAAAATTTAAATATTTCAATCGATAAGAGCAGATGGAGAAATTACTACTTTTACTCTAAAGAGTATCCAGACAAAAAGGAAAATTCAGTTCCACATCCTGTATCCCTACAAGTGTTTGATATTGTTTGGACTTTGGCTGGTATCATGTTGGGCCTAGCAACATTGTCTATTTTAGTTGAATCTTTGGTGTCCAGTTTTATAAAGACCTAGCCTAGCATACTAATTAAGCGAATTAATGGGTTGTATAATGTGGAGTCAAACCAAGTTTGAAAATGTTAAATAGGTAAATATATACCAGTTTGACCAAAATCTTGGGGTGAAGTGAAAATACATTACTGTAAAACAGTTTTTGGACGGAAAAATATTATGAGTGGAACATTATGCGTGAAGATGATTATTAACTGCCTTATGATTTGTGAATTCTTGCTAGTAAATAATAAATAAAAGTTGTTTTAAGTGCTCTTTATTTGCAGCCCTGTAACAAAAATTAAATAAATTAAAATAACATAGGTACTCAATATGCAGGTTAAAAATGCTAAGCCTTTGAACTTTGGACAAAGACTAAAATGCAAGATTACTATTTAAATAATTTATAATTGTTTTTTTTTGGTATTGTTAATTTACCACAGCGTCAGTGATGCAGTCATAAAAAGGATCCCATTCCTCACAAGACTTCTTTTGTTCAACAACCGTTTTCTGAACTAATTTGCAAATTTCAAATTTAAATGGCATTTTGTTATAAATTAAAAAGGAAACTAACATGGCTTACATATATGTCCGCATTTATTATGAATTCGTTTTCCAAGTGAAATGCTAAGCTCTTCATTTCCCTTTAGTCTCCATTGCAGCTCACTCACCAATCCCCCATAGTAACCGTCTTCCTCACTGCCAATCTCACCAAGTTTGGAAACAGGCTCCCCTTCCGACATGCTGAATTCAAAAATACCAAATCGTTGCAGCATACATGCCTTATAACAGTTTTTGTTGAAGGGTTGCTATTTTAAGTAAAGGAAACCCAGATTTGTTAAATCTTTGCAAAATTAAAAAGCACATTATGGTAAGCATAAAAATAATTTTACTTCAATGTCTTTAATGCACTGTTCATGGTCCTCCCTTGCAGGACCTCTCTTGTATCCATGGTAACATCTAAAGTCGGGAAAGATTTGATCAATGGTTGCTATACCAGCAGCGCACTAAAATACAGAAAAGAAGTGCATCAGTCCCAAATTTTTACCTGGTTCTAGACTGACAAGACATTTCTTCGATAGTCATAAACTCACAGAAGCAGCCTGTACACAGGTATAAATTGGATCCCATTCTTCGCAAGTCTTCTTATCTTCGAGAATCGTTTTCTTCACTGGAAAATTCAATTAAATGTTTAATTTATTTCTTCTCGTATAAGCTAAATTTTTATGAATTTTTAATAGGACTCACTGATTGCGCCACATTTTTCCTCAACGTTCTTCTGCAGAGCTTCTGCCAGGTCCTGATTGTCAGACATGAGATCTTCCAATTCCACCGAGACAAACGTGGTTGTTGATCCATAACCACTATCACGATTTTTCGTTGTATTAAAAACTATTCCGAGAAGCCCTAGATTATTCAGAATACAGCCTTCTATGCACGGCCTTTTCAACGGATTTGCAGTTTTCAGTCTACAGTCCTCTTTCAAATAGTTCATTGAGTCCTCATTAAAATCCTTAGAATGACATCTAAAGTTTATCTTCAGGTCCTGTGTTGTAGACTTTTTTGACAAAAGTAGACAATTTTCGGTTAATAATGGCCACGTTTCAAACGAGATATATAATTATTGTAAAACAATTACCAACGTTGCCAAGGAAATCACTACAAGTATTAAATGCAGGTAAAGTGTCATTTTTAATTCTTTGGAGGGTAACGTAATGCAAAACATGGTGAAATTGAATGAAAGAGAAGCTTGTAGAAACAGAGCGGAAATATAAATTAATGCACACTGATTACTGCAATCATTCATACGTAGTTTGTTTTTATATAGCTTAAAATAAAGTCATTTCAATGTTTAATCTCATATGCATTCATCAAACCAGACTGTTATTATGTAGCATATTATACTACTTATGTACTTGTCGTAAAACAACAGTAAAACAATGATAATAATTAAGTTAACGATCTTTCCTGGCAAATTTCAATAGAAGACAATTCACTTTTCTGATGCATCTAAAGATGAAAATTAATATGGTAGTAGTATGAGTGTTGGTATAGTGTGAAGGTTGTCTTTTCAGCAAAAATATTTACTAGTTCTAATTGAACCACATTAAATGAATCACAAACCAGTATACAACTGCTGTCTACCCAACGATCATTTGAATTAAAACACCCTTACTTATCCCCAGTGAATTTACCTGACCATGGCCCGTCGTAGAAAATATTTGGGATCATTTTTGCAAATATGTTTTATGTGTTTACACTGTTCTGTGAATTACGTCAAGACTACGATGATGATGAGAGATAATTTTCGTAATAGTGTAGGTATGTATGAAAGTATGAAAGAAGAAGAAATAAAAATTGTATCAGATCTAAATTAGATAATCTAATACATATCATATATGATGCTTTAACTTCATGTCAGAATTAAGGTGTATATTTATCATTATGTAAGTAAGTAGTCAATATTGAACGGATTGATTGTTCAATAGTTAAAACGTGAGAATATTCATACACGTAAATACATCCATGTAATTGATCACTTTTTTCATTAAGATTATTTTAGGGATTTTGGGACGCAGATTACAGGAAGTGGCAATAGTATTACCGCAATACGTTGTTGTTACGCAGGATAAATTGCCTATAAAATGGAGTTTACATGAATATTATAAGAATATTTGATTTTACACTAATTTGCACACGACGAGTTCATTCTCCGTATCTCCCTTCACATGAGAAACTTACTGACGCGGTTGAAAGTTAGCTGCAGCATATTCAGTACAATTTGCTTCGTCCCCACCTGCCAATAGCATCACTTTTATTTGAAAAAAGTAAAATGTTTATTACTAAAGAATAAGTAAGTCGAATAAGGTGAATTACCATCGGGACAATCCCAAATTCCGTCCTCGTCGCAAATCCATTTGGGTGGAACGCAAGCCCCAGGAGTAGAGAATCCAGGTGGGGATTTACATCTTATTTCATCGTCAGCACATGGGCAGGCTTCTTCCGTTTCGTCACTCGAGTCGCTACAGTCAAGATCACCTTAATAATATATAGAGCAGTGAATATACGCGTTCAAAATAATATTTAGGTTGAATTTTACTTGCATTAGATCTTACAAAATACTTTAAATTATGCGGATTTTATCTTACCATTGCAAATAAGATCGTTAGTAATGCAACGTCCACTTACATTGCACTGAAACTGTGGTAAGGGTTACAACAGTCAAAATATAGAATTCCAATTAAATAAAGATAGAACCGAGGCGCAAAGCTAAAATTTACATAATTTTCCGGACAAATAGGGCACCTTCCGGTTACAGGGTCTATCTCGTCACTCATGTCTCCACAGTCATCGTCACCGTCACAAATTCCAGCAACGAGTATACAATTTCCATTGTTTGGACATTCCCACTGCAAAAAAATCTAACAATTATAAATTGATCTATGCGTGCATTTTCATCTAATGATTCTGTGTGTTGTGGTCAGATTAGACGTACTAAACCTCTGAAACATGTTGGACATGATTTAAAATTGTGGAGAAGGAAAAATAAAATCAAAACTTAGCACACTTTGTCCCACCGTTTTAATTTTTTTTGTGTTTTTCATACAAAGCCTTCGCGACAGTCGAATCCCACGGCTAATCCAGAAATAGTTAAACATCCCAAAAGTAGATAACCAAGTTCCATCACTGAAGGAAAAACTTTCAGATTTGTCAATGGGGTGGTGTATGTGGTTGGTTGACAAGGTTACAATAAAGTCGATGATAGAATAATTCGTAATAAACAAATTGATAAAACAGTTCAATTATTCACCAACCTTACACCAAATCGTGACCATGAGACAGAGTTAGTCTTATCGGTTCGTATAGTTTTCAGACAGATAAGAGCAACGTATTGATCAAGTAACAAATTTTGTCAATGAAATCATCATGAATTTAGAGATAGGAATGCATTGCAATTTAATAGGCATATATTATAATAGTGTACTTTTTTATTGATTAAGATTTCCAAATAAATTCAAATGACTATGCTTTCTGCATTTCTACACTTTCAAAATAATTGTCAATAAATAAATGTTTCCTTTTTAACATTTTCATGATTAGTTCTTTTTTGTTTTGTACCAGAAATGTGGTTTGCTATGTTTGGGTTTGTTTGGTACGACGAAAGCACTTAAATGAGAATGTCTAACTTTCTTGGAAGGTTTTTTATGTCCGACAGAATTTGTACAGTTGGCTTCATCAGAGCCTTAAAAAATTTAGAGAAACAATACGTTAATAAACTTTTGATTGATCAATATTAGATTCCCCCTTGATGATTGATATTTAAAGGTGGTATGATTTTTACCATCAGGGCAATCCCAAATTCCTTCCGCATCACAAATATATTCGGGTGGAATGCATGCTCCTGGGGGGTAGGTCTCACCCGGAGGCTTTGGACACCTAGTTTCTCCCTCAGAGCAGGGACATGCGTCTTCAGATTCGTCAGACCAATCTCCACAGTCATTATCGCCGTCACAGACCCAAGTCTCATATATGCAGTTTCCATTTGCACATTCCCACTGTCAATTTCATACACATTTAAATCATTGAAACATAAAATATTATTATTGTGACCTAAAACCTTCTTGAATTCGTTTGAAATTATGTTTACCTGTCCTGGTCGGCATGGAGGACAGTCCTCTGGCTCATCACTCTCATCTCCACAATCATTGTCTCCGTCGCATATGTAATTTTCAGGAACACAGTTTCCATTATCACATTGGAACTATGGAAGTGAATATGAAAATATTTTGTTATTATATGTACCAAACAAGAAAGAATAAGAAAGGAAAATCAGGAACTAAATAAATATTTGTATGCATACATAACCGTCATCACACTCCTGACCATAGGCTAAAGCAAAAAGGACGAAAAGTCCAACAGCAACGCAAGAAATTTTCATTTTTATTGAAATAATATTATTTACACGTAATCAGAACGAAACACAAAACAGCAAATGATGTTGCTTTAAGGTTTTACAGAATATAAATTATGTTTCAGAAATAAAGAAATGAATTTGTTATTGATGTCAGACGTATGAAATGATTGGACTAAATAATTTATTTTTCCTTAGTTCTATCGTCATGATATTACGCGAGAACAGACCTTGAAATTTCATTTATCTTATGTCAACTTTATATCATACCTGACTAAAGGTGGTAACTAATAATTGCATTATGATCAATCGAAAATAATCTTAATTGATGATGGTTGGATCGAGTGATAGTCATGGATAATGATAGATGCAGGGCATATTATGCACGCATCTCTGTAATTTGTATTACATCATGTCGAATACTCAGTTTAATGTACATGGCACAAATTCGAAAGCAGAATATGAGATTATAAGTAAATATATGCAATCTTTGCCATTTTATTTCACAAAATATTTCATAAATGTTTTAACATGATAGGTTTCGATTAGTGGTATCGTATCAAAAAAATGTGGCCTACTTTGCATTGCTTTGGACTTTTGGATAGTGGAAGGCTTTAAATGAAAATGCCGACCTTCTTCAAAGTTTGAAAGCTAGCGAAACGTGTGCAATTGGCCTCATCGTCACCTTTTAGAATGGCCATTTAGTTTTTAATTAGATATATTATCTTGGTTTGAAAACAGGATTTTAACTGTAGGAAACTATTTACTCATGCGTAAAAACAACTTACCAATAGGGCAATCCCGAATGCCGTCTTCATCACAAATCCACTCTGGTGGGATACAAGCTCCTGGTGGACCGGTGTCACCTGGAGGCTTTGTGCACCTTACTTCTTCATCAGAACAGGGACACGCTTCTTCCGTTTCGTCGCTCCCGTCAGGACAGTCATTGTTTCCTACACAATGATTCGAATCATTATTCATTAATCCTTCGTCAACGAATACCATAATATTATGTAACAGATTTTCTGCATAACTTACCGTTACAAACAACAGATCTTGGAACACATCGTCCATTTCCACATTGGTGCTACGAAAAGTAAAATTAATTGTTCTATGGTCTAACAAGATGCTTATTTTTCTAACTTGGTAATCGAATTCGATCAATCTTTTTAAACGTTGTTTACGTGAGTGTCGGGGCAAAGTGGACATTGGCCAGTTGCAGGATCCACTTCGTCACTGTTGTCACCGCAGTCATTGTCACCGTCACAGATAAACGATATGGAAATGCAGTTTCCATTTGCACATTGCCACTGTAAATATACATGAATTATAACAATATGCCAGATTTATTTAGATAAACTCTAAAAGAATTATAAAAAATGCATTACACGTCCTGGACAAGGTGGACAATCTTCCAGCTCATCGCTGCCATCTCCACAGTCGTTATCGCCGTCGCAAATAAATGACTCGGGAATACAATATCCATTGTTACATTGAAACTATATACAAGGTTCATTGAAATCATTATTATTTTGTAGATCGTTAAAAAATAGTATACGATTTTTCGAGCCGGAAATCTTAATTTGATTTTTTAAACATACATACATATCCGTCCTGACATTCCTGACCATTGGACAGAGCAAGAAGGATGAGAATTCCACCTGCAACGCAAGAAATTTTCATTTTTGTTGAAATGATATATTTACGCTAAATCTGAACGAAGCGAACGAAACCGTGATTAGTGATGTTGCTTTAAGGTTTATAGAGTATAAATTAAATGAAACGTTTGAAAAAGGTAACCAACAAATGATTGGACTTAATAATTGTTTCTTCCTGATTCCTATTGACATCATTATGTTACGTGAGGACAAACCTTGAAGTTTAATTATCTTATTTATTTTTATATCATACCCGAGTAAGGTGACAATTAACATTATGATCAATCGAAAACAATCTTATCTTAACTGGTGATGGTCGGGTAGAGTGAAAATCGCGTACAATCATAGATGATATGTATTGACAATACAGTATTGTCCTTCCAGTCATTTGTATCACAAAATCTCTAGTGTCCAAGAAATTATCAGTTTATACAGGCCAAATAATTAATGATGAATTTACATGCGCAAATACACTCCACTCGACACGTCTTTTCAAGAAGTCTATATAAAAACATTCGATTCCTCATCGCATGTAAATCATTTTGAAATACGATGTAGTAACGGTTCAGACGGCATTCCACTTTATTGTTTATTTTGTAGGATTTGGCAATCATCTTCGAAACAATTAAATGCTAAAGGAATACCTTGATATTTTAATTTAAAAATACGCGACCTCTGGGTAGTGAGCAAGTCTTATAATCTGCTTGTCAGGTAAAGTGTTCAAATTCGCAGAGAGTAAACAAACAGTACAGTAAATAAATTAAATTCATGACGCAAATTGCCCCATGGTCATATGCAAAATAAAAGTAATACATATATCATCATATAAATCATTTTCCAATTTCAACTTGGCACTACTACCAGATATTTATTCCCAATGAAATGTATGCCATTTTATTGCAAACAATATGTAATCAATATTTTAACATTTTATTGGTTTTGATCAGCGATGCCTTTGATAAATAAACATTTTCAATTCTTCTTTGTCTTGTACCAAAAATGTGGCCTGCTTTGCTTTGGCTTGGATTTTTGGATAGTGGAAGGCTTTAAATGAAAATGTCGAGCTTTCTTCAAAGGTTTAAAGCCAGTAGAACGTGTGCAGTTGGCCTCATCGTCACCTTTTAAACCGAACATTTAGTTTGATATATTATATTGGTTTGAAAATAGGATCGCAACTTTCGGAGATTAATTCCGAATCCAGTGGAAATAGCTTACCATTAGGGCAATCCCAAATGCCATCTTCATCACAAATCCATTCTGGAGGGATACAAGCTCCTGGTGCACCGGTTTCGCCACCTGGAGGCTTTGTGCACCTTACTTCTTCATCAGAACAGGGACATGCTTCCTCCGTTTCGTCGCTCCAATCACGGCAGTCATTGTTTCCTACACGATGAAGAACATTTATATTCGTTAATAATGATAATACGTAAGTAACTTTTTAATGGATACTTACCGTTGCAAACAGAAGATCTTGTTACACATCGACCGTTTCCACATTGGTGCTACGAAGGGGAAAATTCATGTTCTATCAAGATGCTGATTTTTCTAACTTGTGAATGGAAGTGAATCAATGTTTTTAAAATCAACTTACATAATTTTCGGGGCAAAGGGGACACTGGCCAGTGGCAGGATCCAGCTCATCACTCCCATCCCCGCAGTCATTGTCACCGTCACAGATATATGTTATGGTAATGCAATTACCATTAGCACACTGCCACTGTAGATATGAATGACAGTCATATTTTAAATTAATTTTCCAGATTTAGTTAGATGAACTCTTGACGAGATATAAAATGCCTTACCCGTCCTGGACACGGTGGACAAACTTCCGGCTCATCACTGAAGTCTCCGCAATCGTTATCACCGTCGCAAATCCAGGTCTCTGGCACACAATTTCCGTTGTCACATTGAAACTACAAGGTTAATAGAAACACTATTATATTATTTTGTTGAAGGTTAAAATAGTATAAGATTTCCGAGACGGAAATTAGAAGTTGATTTTCAACATACATATCCATCTTGGCATTCCTGACCAGAAGTCAGAGAAATAAGGACAAACAGTCCACTTGCAATAAAAGAAATTTTCATTTTTATTGCAATAATATATTTACACTCAATCTGAATGAAACGCAAAACACCAATGATGTTGCTTTAAGGTTTTACAGAGTATTTATGTTGCAGAAATACAGAGTTAGAGCTGATAAGGATGTCAGACGTTTTAATAGGTTAGCAACAAATGATTGGAATAAATAATAAGGTATTCTTCCTCAATACTGTAGTTATAGTCATGATATTATATTGGGACAAACCTTGAAGTTTAATTTATCTTATTTAAACATTATCTCATATTCGACTAAACGTGGCAACTAATTACATTATGATCAATCGAAAATAATCTTTATTGATAATGGTTAGGTCGAGTGAAAGTCAGGAGATTTGCAAGGAGATTATGAGGTTAAATACTAAATAGTTAAATATTTATTAATTTACATACACAAATACACTTCACTCGACCCATGCTTTTAAGAAGCCATGTAATATAATATTCGACTCGTTTTTTGGAATACTTTGTAACGGGAACAATGGCAATCCAATTTTTGGAGGATATTTTATACTTGTATGTGACATGACGTAGCATATCGTTGGCTTAGTTAGCACATGAGACATTTTTTAGTTTATGCACATAAGACATCACGATTTTACTAGTTATTGCACATAAACTATCTCAACTTTTTTAGTTATTGCAAGCTATTTCAATTTTTTAGTTATTGCGCACGAGATATCTTGATTTTTGGTGTAAATTGAGGGTATGACCAAAATATTCTACGAAAAATTCTCTACAAAATGAGCATACTCTATCAATTTT
>JAHZMV010007051.1:0-18229 GCA_027743765.1 Coecobrya sp. COE2
GTGACACGCGTTTATGAAAACAAAGTGTCTCACATGATAACATCCCAGGTTTATCGGCTCCCTAGATTCCATACTTGCGTTAATCACTACTAAAGTGCTTACATATATCTAAATAATTGTACCCAGTAATTTGGGATTTATATTACAAATCATCAATCATCACTCATTTACATATGTGATTTATGTCACGCCAACGGGCAAAGTAAATAGTAAGTGCCAAGAATATTATCGTTAATCTTGGAATCGTAATTAATTATAAACACAATGAATTCATATACATAACTACTAATTAGTGTGCAGCAATGTGTAATATGTGCAGTCCAATTAGAAAATTATGAATTTAATTCGATTGCATGAACCAGGTGAAAATTGGATGAACTAGCCAACAGTAGCTTCGATTTTCTGGAAATCACAGTGAATTTATACTACCGCTGGGTATTTTCCTTAGTCGTGTCGGCAGTAAAAGCTTGTTGTTGTCTTTATCCCAGACAACGACAACTGATTAGGTAATTATAATGGATACATGTATATTGTATAACTGCAAGTAATACTTAATTCTATATGACTACTAATGCAGGTTGTGTAAACATTAGCCTGCTTATCCAATCGCTCTGTTTTTCCACGCCTGGACAATTTAATGGGTTATTACGCATGGTGTTTCTAACAGTTGACATTTTCTTCCTGTCTGAAGCAGAGTTTCGCTCCAGACTTTACGCTAAGGCTTATTTGTCTTGTATTTATTTATGGTAGACAGTAAAAGGGTTTGTATATCTTTTAGACCGAAACAGAAAATTAAAAAGGAAAGTTTTTTATGTTGTGCATATAGTCTCATTTGGCTATTCCTTTTAAATAAATAATACGAACATTTTGGAATATGATATTTAAATATATAGCTAAACAGGAATATTTTATCGTAATACTTTACATTCCTCAAGAAGGTTGAAACACAAATTTTATGCCATATTAGGTGATTCCCATGTGGAGCTCGGTCACTCATTTTTGTTGATTGAAGGACAAGCTGTGTGTCACTTTGGAAAATAATTCCAACCTTTGTAGTGCTTTCTCTTATTGATGATAGGCATCCCTCGATTGTAGACGTCATTTTGCGGGCAGCTTTGTTAATCCAGCCACATGCTCTTCAAAACATAATTGACCAGATAACACTAACCTTGGATATTATATTAGCATTAATATTCATATATGGAAATTGTACGCTCAAATGTAGCCATGCAAATGCAAATGTGGAGATACAGAGTTCTCTGATCCTCAACTGAAATAATGTGGAACTACAAAGTCAAGTAAAATATTCTGTAAAATGTGCAGACTTTAAATAGACCTTGGACTTCACTCATGTGGACAAGTTTGGGCTGTGAAAAGTGAACAATGTGAATACAAGCAGCTATTATAATGCTACACTGCATTTGACCTGATTCAACATTTTCCATCGTATTTTATGGTATCAGAAGAAGTGAAACAGAGAGATAAAAGTCATTACCATATGATTGCTATTGCTTTAACCATATCATTCCCTTAATGTCGTATTCCGTTGAATCTTTCCTTTGTATTCCAATCTCTCATCTATTCAAGCAAAAACACATAATATCGCCTTGCCGACTTTAAAATATATTTCATGGGAGTTAAGCTGCATTTTAAGTTGAATTAGACCTAAAAAAGGAATACGGTCTCTCCTAGTCGGAAAAGAGTGCATGAACAATTATTGGATTTATAATTATATCAGTATAGTATATTCTTACATTGGTTTCTAATAATTTTTGTGGTTTTCTCTGTGTAAATCTATATTATAATTATCCAACATTTTCACAGAAATCGATTCCGATCCAATTATTTATGTCATCGTTATCTATTTTAGAATAATCATTCGTGTCAATTTAGCATAGGAGACAATCGTTTTTCGTAGAATGACTATCTCTGTTTTTTGCCATCTATTCCCATTTTGGAAAGATGTGCTGTCTTTCTTTCTCTCGACGATTTAATGGTGAATGGTTTTCTAGCTTCAGGCAATGTGAAAATGCTAAATGTTTGTACAGCTTGCTTTTACACAACAGCCTGGTGTATTTGTGCAGACGTGAAAGTTGGCAAAGATGTGCATTTTGTCGGACTGGGGCAAGGTGCCATATCTTTTTTATTATCCATCAATGTTCAACGGTGTCGTTTATTCAATACAAAGGCGATGCTGCTGATGCAACAAAAATAATGATTTTTACCACAGCGTTCATGACTTCATCCTATTTCGATGGAAGAATGTGCCAATTATATTTTTTGTAATCTATCTTGCTCACTATGGTTATGCAATTTTCATCATATCACGTACCAGGAAGGTGCGTTGTCAATCTTCACTGAATATAACCAAGTATGTAATACAATAGCTTGGATGATTTCTTTTCTAGATTATTCGTTTCGGGTGTCTTTTGCATCAACCTAATCAAAATACCTAAGTTTTTGGCGTTTCTTGACCGTCATTCTATTACCAGAAATTATTGTGTTGATGCAAAATCCATATTGGAATGCAAACCACCAAGTAACTGTAAACAGTGGTCATGGACAAAGTCAATGGAGAAAGTTTCATAGGGCTTGAAAATTTAATTAAGTTGTGTGAGCAGCAAGAAAGTTCACATCACCAGCAAGGAAACAAATGCTGTCACCAAAACCTGAATATTTATGTCTTTTTGTTTGGTTATTAAATTTGTGTGGGAGATATTATTACTATGACTTTTATGTGGTGAACCCAACCTACCGCAAGCATATATGATGTTATTGTTTCCTCCACAGAACCGCCAGGATTTAATAAAATTGTCTAACCACAATGGGGTTCTTATTAGAGTGGCTTTTATACATTGTACATACGGAGATGAGTAAAATGTTATGACTGAGAAACGACAAGATGCTACCTCATAAATATTTCATCTCCTTTAGATTCACTGCATCGGAAACAAAAGAGAAGCGACTGCACATATATCAACCAAAATCTGTCCTTGAGCTATGCAGTTACAAGACTATTGATTTCATGCTAAATTATCCTTACGTTGTTCTCGAGCATAAACTCTGATTTTGAAAGCATTGTTGTCGTACGAGAAATGTACTTTTATTATGCTCATGAAAAGTCTATTTTTAGTAACCTACTTCACATGGTTTTTCATTGTAAAAGCAACCAGTATAGACAAATATTTTCATTTCATCTCAGCACTCCTGCGGATATGGAATTTTGTTACTGTTGTTACTGAACATTTTAAAAAAAATATGTGTATAATTTATTGATTTTTTAACGAATTTTTGTATCCGGTCTGATGCAGGGCTACGGGCTAAGGGGACAGAATACTATTTTACAGGCAGCATTTATGTTTGTTTTGACAAATCTGAAAGAGCTAAACCTCCTATCCTCCGGTGAAATTGTACTATAGTAGCAGACGACAAATGACCAATGCCAGAAGTATGATTTACCTCACATTTTCAACTTCATATTATTGTTTTCAGCAGTATTGTTTCATTTTCAACTTCAAAAAATTCTATTTACCAACTACAACCCAATTAGCGATCATGGAAGTATTTGTGCTAATAGTCTGTGTCCAGAGTGTAATCTTGCTGATTTCTGTGTTGATAGTAATTTGGAAAAACCAATCCATGCTGCCACTGTTAAACGACTATCTCCAAAATGGTCTACATTTCGGTAATCAAATTAATCAAACAGCAAATACGTATATATATATATATCACCAAGTTTTATTCAAGGTCTCCATAAATATTTACAGGAATTAATCTCCGGAGAATTTCCCCAGACGTAGCTGGTTACCTGATAAATTATTTAATAATTGGTTTGCTAACAATGGGAACTCCATTTCCACTGACCTTGGTTTTCCTCGGATTGGATCCGATTTACATGTTTGCAAGGGAATTCATTCTACCGCCACCCATGGACCAAACAATTTTGCAGATACTGATAACCTTTTTATGCTCATTGTCTTCTGCAACGGTTGCATGCTACTTTGCTTACAAATATATTTTTCTCCTTCTCTTATTTCCAATTATGATGTGTGTCCACATCCGAAATTATATGTGGACGTTGACCTGCCTCAGAAATGTTAGTAGGGATGTTCTTATAAATTATTATGTTCGGTGTAATACCCTGCTTGTAATGACCCGGGTTCCCATTTCTCAGCTATTTGTCAGTATAACTGTGTGGGGAATGGTAATAATAACTTTGTTTGCATGGGCAGCAATTAATTGTTTAGGTATACTACCGATATATATTACTTTGGTTTGTGTATTAGCATTTATCGTCGGATTTGGTATTGACCTAACATTGTTCCGATTATTAATGCATGCAATAGTAGATGGAAGTCTGTTCGTGGAACGACAGCGGAATCGGTATTATGGGGCAAATTGTGTTAAAATAAGTTATTATTATACTACAAAGTGGAGAGCTCAAAGGGCACCAGATTTTAATTGTGGTGGATTTTTTACTGTGACCAAAAATGCAATTAATGTGTACTTAGACACTTTGAGTATTAATATTACAAATGTTGTTCTTCTTGTTCATCCATAAGATATCTTCATTATTGTACTCACTCATTTGCAAATTGTGTTGCTAAAGATGGTATTTTTTCTTAGGACCCCACGTTATCCATTATCTTCTATGTAATATACAATATTGCTACTGATAACAACCTAATGAATTGATTTTTTTCTTCAGTGTTTTTTTTCAAATTATTTCAATTTGTGTGCAAGCTTGTGATTTTCGTTCTACATTACTACGTTATCTATCTGTGCTTTTAATCGATATTTTAATAAATAAATATTCTACTGTTCACCTTATTAAATAGTAAGTTAATATTTTTTATTTACTTTTTATAAAAAATGTGTAAAAAATTATTGCTGCAAAACTAACATTTAAAATTTCATAGCATAGTGTGCTACGTAAGCATTTGCTGTATTGTACAGATTAGGTATTTTGGGAAAACACTAGAATCATTATACAAAAGCCAATTTTATAGTAAAAAAACAATTTCAATTGTTTTATGACGGATAAGCTGACCGACATCTGTTTAGAATTCAATTTGCTGCGATCAATTTACCCTTATCATATCATAAAAGCATACCTAGGAAGTTATGCCTTTCAAAAGAATAGGTTTATATAGTTTAAGGGTATGTGTTGTTCAAAAATGGAAAAATGTGATTTCTGAGGAGAAATTCAAAAATCCGTTCTGTTTATATCCTTGATCATGCATGATAGATTTAAGGCGTATGTGAAAGCAAGAGAGGGACACTTTGAGGTTTCATGATATTTTCTTAAACTTATGGTACTAGTGTATCTGTGTGTAAAATTTCATGGCTCAATAATAATAAACACAGAGATAGAAAATCAACTTTGTCTATGTATCACTTTGCCTGGTACAACTTTGTATTGCGGATAAGTGGAGAGCTCAAATGACCGCGGATATTAATGGTCGTGAATATTTTACAGGAACCAATAATGCTATGATATTGTACTTTGAAACGATGCTTAAAAATATTAGAAAAATGATTTCTCTTGTGCATCCATACTTAATGAATGACGCTGCCAAATTCATAATATATTTTTTAATGTAATTGTATATGAATGTGAAATTGTCATGCTATTGATAGCTTTCTAAACTTTCCTAATCTATTCATACCAAATATTTTAGCCTGAACCTAGTTTGAAAGAATAGTGCACATTTTATTGTACTAAGAGAAGTTAAATTATATTAAATAAAGAAGTTAATCTTACTACACAATAAGTTCACCTGCACAATGTAACTTCCAGGTGTAGGTGGAAATATGTAATTACTTAATGAGCCATTCCTCTACCGTCTTTCGTAGATACCAAAAGTATTAGTACATAAATAAGATTACACAGATATCGAATTTTTACTTACATTTCAAATTTTCCGTCTTTGAGGAATCATCAAATATTTAAAACCAAAAAATTATTCTATAGTCTTCTATATACAGTATATCCTTTTCCTCAACTAAAATTTCTAGAAAAGCTTTATGATAGAAAATATTTTATCTCTCTCAGCATTCTTGCTGCCGTACAAAATCAATTCACGGAAGTTAAATATGCTTTTCATTAAACCTTAGGAGAAATGTTGAAGTTGGTTCCTAATGTTAAATGTTTTGCCAATATACATTAGAATGCACTAGGCATCAATAAACGATGCACATTGTATATTATGGCTGGCTTCCTGTAAAAACCAACTGTAGATTTGACTGGATTCTGATATAAGCGAAGACTTCAGACGATCATGCGACTTTTTTGGTTAAAACAATAAATAATATATTAAGCCCGTTTATCGACTGAAATAAAATGTCTAAAAAAATTCCTCCTGAGAATGTAACCCATATAGTTTGTGCTTGAACAGGAAGAGTTGCCTGGACACGGAAGCAAACCCACACTTTATTCCACGTCACTTTAGAGAATACTTGTTGCTAAATTCATGTAAATAATTTTTTTCCACAACAATGGCCACTGGAGAATCTCACACCGTTATTCCGACAAGCAATCCCAATATATTGTGTCACTTTCGGTCGCTTTCCCCCAGTTTTTATTGGTTTGAGCGTAAACGAGGATGGCACTAAATTTGCTGGAAAATTTCAAATAAAGCATAAAAATATCCTGGTGAATATTTTCGCCTTTCTAGTTACTCTCTTCGCAATACTTGGAGTTTATTCTTGTGCTGCCCTTCCATTAAAAAAATTCTACTTGCCAGCCACGACACATTTACGCATAATGGAAATGTTCGTGCTTATAGTTTGTTCTCAGACAGGAATCATGTTGATTTCCGTGACGGCAATCATCGCGCGAAACCAATGGCTTATACCACTCATGAACGACTTTCTCGAAAATGGGCTACATTTCGGTAAATGTCTCAACTATTCAGCATTATTGTAATTTCAAATATCGCTCAGTTTTTATTAAAGAAATTTTAAATATTTCCAGGTATCAATCTCCACAGAGCTCCAACAGAGGTAGCTGGATATCTGATAAATTTTCTTCTAATTTCATGCCTTACCATTGGAATACCTTTCCCATTCACCGTCGTTTTTCTCGGTTTGGATCCAGTTTACATTCTAGCGAAAGAGCTGCTGCTACCGCCCCTCATGCAACAAACCATTTTTCATATACTGCCAACATTACTAGTCTCGCTTATTGTTACAATCATCATAGCCTTACTATTTTATAAGTATATGTTTATCTTTCTTTTATATCCCATTATGTTGTCTGCCCACATCCGAAATTATATGTGGACTTTGACATTCCTCAGGGCAGTTAATGCAGACCTTCTTATAAATTATTACGTTCGGTGCAATACGTTCTTAGTTATCACCCGTGCTCCTACTTCACAGCTAATTCTAACTATACTTGTTTGGGGAATGGTGATATTAACTTTGTTTGCATGGGCTGCCATTAATTGTTTTGGTATAATACCAATATATGTGACAGTTATGAGTATAGTCGTATTTACTGTAGGATTTGGTATTGATCTTGCATTATTCAGATTCCTGATGTATACAGTGGTGGATGGCACTCAATTTGTACAACGGCAAAAGAATCGGTATTATGGAGCGAACAGTGCTAAATTGAGTTATTATTATACGACAAAGTGGAGAGCTCAAAGGGCACCCGAAATGAATTGTGGTGAATTTTTTACGATAACAAAAAATGCTATCAATGTGTACTTGGAGACTTTGAGTACACATATTACAAATATAATTCTTCTTGTTCAACCATAATAACCGTGCCATGTAGTGTTAATGTTAAGGGTTAACTTTACTTTGGTATGCCTGCCTGCTGTATATGTAAGTTAAGGTATTCAATGGCACAAATTGTCAGCCGAAAGGATTAGGAATTGTTGAACACTGAAAATTCATTCTTTATCTCGACCTAATTATTTTATAGTGGATTTATGTTTCTGGTTTGTTCATCTAATTGTGATTTTGAAAAATTTTCTGTCTACCAGTATTCTATTAATAAATGAACATTTAGGAAAACAAAGTAATTACGGCAATTACTAGAGTTATTTTCAACAGGTCTCTTAAAGAAACAATCGTTATACTAAACATGTAAATATTTCACCCAAAAATATTTAGCAAAATGCCATCAATGTTTACCTGGACACTCTGAGTATCAATATTACAAATTCTTCTTCTGATTCTTCTTGTTCAGCTCTAAGTATTGTTCATTGTCAAATTGCGGTGATTTTGTGAAGGCTCCTTTGTTTGCTTCATATAGCTTTAAATTGATATTCTATCCTGTATTATACTGTTTGCTATACTGCAAGTGAATAAATATTTTTGGCTTCTAGGGTAACAACAGAATTACTGTTATTGTATTAAAGCTATTGAGTTCTTTTAAAGAGAATAACATTGTGCAGTGTTTATGTATAGAGAAGTGTTTTGTAATATTTTCTTCATGGTAGCAAACGTACATTAAAAATACCGAAGCATATTTAAACAATATGTATTCTTAACCAGCGTTAGTAACCTTCTACTATAGTTGGAATCATGGCTTTGCTCTTTATCTTTTTGTATGGTTATTGTGTATGTTAAGTTGCTTTTCAGCTCATCTTAATTCGATGGGTAGTAATGTGTTTGCAAATTAGTGCTCTTGAGAGACCATTTTACATCTTAATCTGCTGATTCCAAAATATGTCATTTGGTATTATGAAAATACTAGAAGAATTGTAAAATTAAACTTTTTATTAACTTTTAGTTATAATAGAATTTTGTAGCTAATAAACCAATCTATTCGTTTTATAATGGATAGGCTGATTGGCAACTACATAGGAAGCCGACTGAAATTGATTAATCATAGTCATAAAATAGTTATGCTTTTATGATTAGGACAAGGAAAAACGTGACTTACTAATGAAAACGGAGTATATTGTTTAAATAAATTCTATAAACGCTACCGGTTTATACCATAAATATAAAATTGATATGCCTGCCGGAATCCATTAAAACAGAACTACAGAACAGAATTACAAAACCCTATACTACTTCTTCATGTTTTGGTGAATAGTCAAACTAGAAATTCAAACTCATGCTTGGATTCAAATAAAATTCCTAAACTTCCTAATTACGTTCCGCAATTGGATTCTCAATTACGATTAAAATGCGGATTCCTAATTACTCCCACCGCAAATCTTGCTTGGAAACAAGAAAACAAAAAATTACTCACCGTCATAGTTCAAACCAATATTGTTTCCCGTTTTGGTCCGCAGTTAGTTCAGAGAATACTTCTATCAATTTGATAAAATGGCGGCTACCGGGGAATGTGTACTAACTCCGCTATTCCGACGGTCAATCCAAATATATTGTCTCACATTTGGTTGCCTTCCCCAAATTTTTGTGGAATTGTACGCTAACGATGATTACACTAAACTTTCTTTAAAATTTCAGCTTAAGAATCAAAACATGCTGGTGAATATTTTCACTACACTTGTTTCGCTCATTTTAATATTTGGAGTATTCTCTTGTTCTGGACTTCTACTCAAAAAGTTTTATTTACCAAATACAACACATTTAACCATTTTAGAAGTAATCGTTCTAATAATCTGTGTTCAAACTGGAATATTGTTAATATCCTTGGGGAAAATGGCAGTGAATAGTCAATTTCTTTTCCCGCTGCTGAATGACTTTCTAGAAAACGGCTTACATTTTGGTAATAAAATTAATCACCTATCCATTCAAGCCAATTCAACTGGAATTAATTTCAATCAAAACCATCTCTAGGTATCCATCTCCACCGCGTTTCAACAAGTGTGGGTGAATACCTTGTAAATGTAACAATAATTAGCTTGCTAACATTTGGAATTCCCTTCCCGTTGACCATAGTATTTCTCGGGCTGGATCCAGTTTACATTCTAGCAAGGGAATTCCTTTTACCGCCACTCATGGATCAAACCGTGTCTCATATAATGCCAACATTTGTAGCCTCGATGATTGTTACAACCATCGGATTATGCCTTTTTTGCAAGTACATATTTCTGATTGTGTTATATCCAATTATGATGTGTGTCCATATCCGTAATTATATGTGGACTTTGACATGTCTCAGGGGAGTTAATGAAGACACCCTTATAAATTATTATATTAGGTGTAGCACTTTGCTAATTATTACTCGTATTCCTATTTCCCAGCTAATTTTAACCTTCAGGTTTTGGGGTATGGTAATACTTACTATTTTTGCCTGGCTTACAATTAATTGTTTAGGTCTACTGCCCCTATATATCACTATGGTGTGCATATTAATATTTACTGTTGGATTTGGCATTGATCTTATATTGTTTCGGCTAGTGTTGTATGCAATAGTTGATGGAACTCAGTTCGTAGAAAGACAACGGAATCGATATTGTGGAACTAATTGCAGTAAAATAAGTTACTATTTTACTGCTAAGTGGAGAGCTCAAAGGGCTCCTGATATTAATTGTGGTGGATTTTTTACAGTGAGCAAAAATGCTCTCATTGTCTACTATGAAACCCTGATTGCCAATATTATTGATATGATTCTGCTTGTTCACCCATAGTATATATACCTCAACTTACTGGTTTATTTATAACTTCTCCTTTTAAACATAGTACTTAAACATTTACCTGTCTTTGATTTCGATCAATATTTAAAAAAAGATTCTACTGTTCAACAAGCATCAAATTAATATTTTTGGTTCACTTTTCATAAAAAAATATTTAAAAACATCTCTGCGAAACTGATATATTGTGCTTTGTAAGCATTTTCTGTGCTTTACAGATTAGGTATGATGGAAAAATACTGGAAACTTTGTTGAACAAGCCGTTCGCATTATATAGAATTTTTTACCAACAAGACCATTCCAATCGTTTTATGATGGAAAAGCTGACTGGCAACTATTTAGAATTCAATTTACTGAAATAAGTTTACCTTTTAATAAAAGTATACATAGGAAGTAAACCCTTTCGAAAGAAAAGCATTATAAGGTTTAACCAATTTCTTCCAAAAATCGTGGGCGTTTAAAATGAATATGTATTTTATATACGGGCTGGTTTTATTTAAAATTGGCATATATGTTTAAATTGTATCTTTTGAATTTAAAAAATTATAGGTGAATTCAAGCAGTTTTTGTTTTGGTTGCGGTTCTAACTACCAATTCAAGCCAATGATTAGACTTTTTAAATGCCAAAAATTCCTAATTCCGCCCCGTCATTTTGTTTGCGCTGCAAATTAAAAATGTTGCCGATATATATTACCATGGCATGAATATTAGCATTTTTTGTAGGATTTTAATTAGTCGGAAACTAATTACTCAACGATAAAATTTATTCAACATTAAACTTAATTTCGTAATGCAAACTGCCAAGATGTTGATGCAAATGAAGGAGAGGCATGAATTATTTCACTGCATTGCTGAGTAGTTATGGAAAGTACTTATCCATAATCGTAAATTTACGAAATGTTATATTTTTACTGGTAAGTCGAATTTTATGTGATATGTAAGATATTTAAAATATGGAAAATGAACGGTTGGATCACTAAAGTAGTTATGGTACGAAATATGAATATTAAAAAATCATTTCCTCGAAGACGGTGAGCATCCACAAAAAGGTAAAATCATTTATTGGGCTATATTCCTTTAAAACTGAATATCCATCTAACTGGAGTTAGCCATCTGAGAAACGATCATGTAAGTTTTTAGTAAGAAATACTGAATAATATATCAGTCTTCTTTATCGACTGAAACAAAACGAGGACATACGTGCTTAGAATCTACGTCAATCATCTAGTTGTCGCCGTAGCATGAAAAGTTGCTAGGATATAGAAGTCAAACCATCCAATATTCCACGTCATACTTTTAACCAGAATAGCTGCTGCTTTTACTTCCACAGAAAATTAAGAAAACATTTCTAAAACAATAACCAATATGGCTACCGGAGAATGTGTACTCACCCCATTGCTCCGTCAAGCAATCCAAATATACAGCCTCACATTTGGTCTCATTCCCCCAATTTTGGTCGGTTTGAATGTTAACGACGATTGCACTAAATTTGCTTTAAAATTTCAGCCAAAACACCAAAATGTCCTGGTCAATATATTTGCCTTTGTAATTTCTCTGATTATTATAATCGTAATTTTTTCTTGTGCTGGCGTTCTGTTCAAGAAATTCTATTTACCAACCACAACATATTTAAGCATTATGGAAACATTCGTTCTAGTAGTCTGTGTTCAGAGTGGAATCGTGGCAATAGCAGCGATGATAATAATTGCAGAAAATCAATCCCTTCTTCCTCTAATGAACGACTATCTTGAAAATGGATTGCATTTTGGTAATTAAACTAATCTGCTATCAATTCTCCAACTCCATGTTTTACTTCATATTCTCATAAATATTTCCAGGTATCAATCTCCGGAGAATTTCATCCGATGCGGGAGGTTATCTCATAAATTTGACTATAATTGGCTTCCTAACGATTGGAATACCTTTTCCGTTCACTTGCGTTTTCCTCGGTTTGGATCCCGTTTACATTGTGATAAGAGAGCTGTTTCTACCACCACCGATGCATCAAACCATTCTTCATATTTTGACAACAATACTAGTCTCCCTGATTATTGTAACCATGATATTGATTTATTTTTACAAATATATATTCCTCATTCTTTTATATCCAATTATGCTTTGTGTCCAGATTCGAAATTATATGTATACATTGACCCGTCTCAGGGCTGTTAATGGAGACGTTCTTATAAATTATTATGTTAGATGCAATACCATTCTAGTTGTTTCCCGGGTTCCTGTTTCTCAGCAATTCCTAAACATAACTGTGTGGGGAATGGTAATGATAGCAGTTTTTGCATGGCTTTCAATTAATTGTTTAGGTATAGTCCCGATGTATTTTACTGTGGTTTGTATATTAGCAGCTGTGATAGGATTTGGCATTGATGTTACATTGTTTAGGTTACTGATGAATGCAATAATTGATGGTACGCAGTTTGTAGAACGGCAACGAAATCGGTATCATGGAGCAAATTGTGTAAAACTTAGTTATTATTACACTGCAAAGTGGAGAGCTCAAAGGGCACCGGATATTAATTGTGGTGGATTTTTTACAGTTACCAAAAATGCTATCAATGTGTACTTAGATACTATGAGTACCAATATTACAAATATGATACTTCTTGTTCAACCATAGCAATGGTACGACGACCGTAATACGTATGTCTGTCATTTCTTTTAGGAAGCACCTATTTTCCCTGCTTTTGTTGTATATTGCACTTGAAATAATCATTCTACCATCTACTGTACTATCAATAAATAATATATGTTTGATCAATGTGATTCAAACTTCCATAACTTCACCTAGCACAAACAAATTCTTACAAGTTTTCAGTTTCCGTAGAAGTGCTCCAAAGTTATAGCATATTGAATCGGTACAATAATGTAAAATTACGTCAAAGTTTCACAAATCGGACAAATTTAATTTTCTCTATCGTGGCATTGTGCACTTCGACCTTCAGAGAACAATTAATTTTTAAATGCATTTTAGGATAGTACGATACAGAAATTAAATTGAATTTTGTAAAATTAATAGGAAAGCATTTTTTTAAATTGTTAAAATGTAAAACTAATATTCTACTCATGTTGCATGAATCATGTTATAGAATTTTTTATGCAATTCTATAACTTTTATGACAAAAAATGGTTAAACTTTATTGAAACTATTTAGAAATTTAAATTTTGAATTTAAATTCAATTTACAGCGAGTTACGAGTCAATAAAACATAACAAGTTACAAAAGTATAATTGAAAGGGTGGCATTTTCCTTACAGCAAATTATTCTATATTAACAATTAATTCTTGCAAATCTGCGGGCGTAATTCTCAATTCCATTAAAGACAGACATTCCATCTCATTTGACATTTGGCCTCAGCAAAAATGTAGAACAATTCAGCACGAATTTCAAAAAAAATAAATAATATTTCGAGCCAATTTTAATTAACCATTGTAATATTGCCCCACCCTTTTCCTTTTTTCTTTAACTTGAAATGTTACATGATAATATGAGCCAACCCATGCATTACTCCACGTCATATTTCTAACCAGGACACTTTCAAGTTTAGCTCCCGTAGTAAATTTATAGAATATTTCACAAAAGATTGTCGAAATGGCTACCGGAGAATGTGTACTCTCACCATTGCTCCGACAGGCGATCCAATTATACACCGTCACATTTGGGCATCTTCCCCCAATTTTTGTCGGTTTGTATGCTAACCACGATTGCACTAAATTTGAGTTAAAATTTCAACCCAAACACAAAAGTATTCTTGTGAATATTTTCGCCATTACTATTTCTCTCATTATACAAGTTGGAATTTGTTCCTGTGCTGGTCTTCTATTCAAAAAATTCTACCTACCAAATACAACACATGTGTCCATTTTGGAAGTGTTTGTGCTCCTAATCTGTGTACAAACTGGAATAATGTTGATATCTTTGGGGAAACTGTTTATGGAAAATCAGTCGTTTTTCCCACTAGTAAACGACTATCTTGAACACGGACTGCAATTGGGTAATCGAATGAATAAAAATAATCGACTGTCTAAACTTCCAAGCTATATTAAATATATTCAAAAAATATATTTCCAGGTATCAATCTCCGCCGAGTTTCTAGAGATGTAGGTGGGTATCTGATAAAGTTGCTAATAATTGGCTTGCTTACCATTGGAATTCCTGTCCCGCTGATTGTCGTTTTGCTTGGACTGGATCCGATTTATATTCTTGCAAGAGAGCTGCTTCTACCACCACCAATTCAACAAACAGTGTTTCATATAATTACAACATTCCTAGTGTCACTAATTGTTACAACCATTATGTTGTACCTATTTTACAAGTACATATTCATATTTATGCTGTATCCCATTATGATGTGTGTCCACATCCGAAATTATATGTGGACATTGACATGTCTCAGGGGAGTAAATGAAGATGTTCTCATAAATTACTATACTCGATGCATTACCATATTGGTTATGACATGCGCTCCTACCTCCCAGCTAATTCTAATTATAACTGTTTGGGGACTCGTGATAATAACAATATTAGCATGGCTAGCAGTTAATTGCTTCGGTATAGTACCCTCATATTTTACAATGATATGCATATTATCATTTATTGTAGGGTTTGGAATTGATCTTACTCTGTTTAGATTACTAATGAATGCAATAACCGATGGCACTCAGTTCGTACAACGGCAAAGGAATCGGTATCATGGATTTAATTCTGTTAAAATCAGTTACTATTATACGGCAAAATGGAGAGCTCAAAAAGCACCGGATATAAAATGTGGTGAATTTTTTACCGTGACTAAAAATGCAATCAATGTGTACTTAGAGACTTTGATTACCAGTATTACAAATACGATTCTTCTTGTTCATCCATAATAACTGTGTTATATTTTATTCTATGATTTACAATATAGATAACTGTAGTGGGTAATAATAGAAGTTGTGTAAGAACGGTTAGCTAAAGCAGTTACTGCTTCTCAACGATTACGAAAATGACGAAACAAGACAATGTCGAAGAGTCTTCGACCAACTTCAATAAATGCCGGGAAAGCTTCAGGCAATATGACACCATGTTTTAAACAGCATTTAAACATCTCATTTGGCTAAATTTGCAGTAGTTTTCTCTGCTTTTGCTACCAATTCAATTCCCCTTTCAATAAGAATTGTACCGTAAATATTACTATCAATAAATAAATAAAATTTGGAGTAAAAAACAGTAACATTGTTGAAGAAAATTTACTCAGTCCTTTCGCAAGCATCTAAATTATATTGGTTTAGAAATATCAAGCACTAGATATAAATTTTCTCAACGGTAGCAGCCTTTTCAGATTAAAAATAAATGACACTTATTTTTGCAAATATTGTTTGTAAATATTTAGCCGATTTTCTGGGGTGTAGCACATTACCCCGGCTCACATCTTTGTTGGAGATCAGAGAATATTACAGAAATGTTTTTTCTAAACAAACTAATAATGAACCTGACAATATGGCATTCTCAACTGGATTGTTGCAGACACGTATTGGTTTAGGGTAGCATTTAATATTGCAATAGTACTAAATATGTATATATCCTTGATAGCATAAAGTACTTAAACTATTTGAAAATTTAAATTAAACATGTGGAATAGGATAAATGCAGATTACACGAGTTTACTTGACGTGACGTGATTCTGACAATATCAGGAATGCCGAATTGGCTTCAATATTCTCAGAAATTTTGGGAAATAAAATGCTACCGTTGTGTATTATTGAACCTTGAAGGAAATTTTCGTTTCTCCCATTGGCTGTCATAATAACATGACATTGCCGTTCAGAGATGCGTCCAGAATCCTGCCGCATCAGAGACACAAAAGGATGAGAACAACCATTAGAAAAGATTAGATTCTTGCTTAAGCCATTTTATATCAATTTCAAGCAAATTTATTGTAGTGATGCTTTGTGGCAATGCGACACCTTAGAACGTTTTGCTGCTGTACGAAACTTAAAAAATAAATATGCAAGAGCCATGGTGCTCACAATAAAGCATTATCTCCATCGAAAACCTAATCTCAAGGTTACAAGAGCAATATTTTTTAACTTATCTTGAGAGATTGTACAGATCATCAATAAATATTGGTTATCTAATTCTACCTCCATTGCCAACAAAGTTGCACTTACAATGTTTCAATCCGGTTTCATTTCAATGAAAATTACAAGTTAATTGTGGTTTTGATTTGTACACCACTGCAGCTACGTAGTTTGCTTTAGAAGAAGCAGTTGCTAAAAATCTAATATCTGTAAATGACAGAAAGCATTTTATTAGCGATAGATTACCTACGGAAGGGAAAAATAATTCCAAAATGGTCTTTTAAGCCTTAAAAACCACAATTGCCATTACTATTTGCTTTATCAGAAATTTCAGGGAGGATACTTTTACTGAAAACCCATCCCACGTAATATTCATACTTCTAACATACATATATACTTACTTATATAATTTATTTCTCCATTATTATAAAATGGAGAGGTTTTTTCCCAAGCTTATATGAATATAAGAGAAATTTTAATTTCCCTTTCTCTCTCGTTTTTGGTTTTTATATTTTTCTATAAAGTATTACTAAATTTATTGGATACCGTACCAAAAAATAACTAACAGAAATTAAATAAAGTATCTATACAAAAATATACTTTAGGGTAACCCAAAATTACCAAGTTAAAATGTTGAATAATTTACAATAGTACTTAAAATATTGCTTTTTTTTAAAATTTACCAGAATAAAGTATATCGTAGTTGGAACGCTTTAAGAATTCGTAAATCCACGTAACTTATCTTTTTAACTTGAAAATGTTTGAAACTTCTTAGCTAAAACAATTAAATAATATATGAGGCTTATTATGGACTTATAGAAAATAAAATGCCAAAAAATTTCGTACGTAACCAATTTTGTTTGTACTTGAAGTATAAGTTGCTTAGAATAAAAACCCAACTCACACATTATTCTGCACAATCTATCCAAGTGGTACAGATTACTACTTTTGCTATCCACATAACATTCAGGGCAAACGTCTTTCCAAAACAATGGCTACAGGTGAATGCGTTCTAACTCCTTTGCTTCGGCAAGCTATTCAAATATACAGCTTCACATTTGGCATCCTACCGCCAATATTTGTCGGTTTACATGTTAACGACGAATGTACCAAATTCTCCCTAAAATTTCAACTGAAACACGAAAATATTTTTGTGAATCTGTCAGCCCTTACGGTATCTCTCGCAGGACCATTTGGATTCTTTGCTTGCCTTTCCTTGCTGCTGAAAAAGTTTTACTTGCCTGAAACAACTCAACTGGACATTGTGGAAACATTTCTGATGATATCAATTGTACAGTGCGGACTACTACTGGCTGCCTTGATAAAAATAATTGTAGAAAATCAAACTCTACTACCTTTGCTGAACGATTATCTTCAAAACGGAATGCATTTTGGTAAAAAAATAGTTTTGGAAGAAATGATTCCAAATATTCTAAGCAATTTTACAACTTTCTCAAATATTTTGCAGGTATCAATTTGGAAAGACCTGCCAACAACCTGGGGGGCTATCTAATCAACTTTATGATAATTGGTTTGATAACGGCTGGAATTCCATTTCCATTTGTTCTCGTGTTCCTCGGCTTGGATCCGGT
>JAHZMV010007052.1:0-27311 GCA_027743765.1 Coecobrya sp. COE2
CAATGCATATTATATTACGTCATCAAAGTGAGTAGTCTTTTCTTCTTATTCTTTCTCTTCCCCTCTTCCATTCCACTTTCCACAAAACGACATTCCGATCCAGCCAGTTTAATAGACCGACCAAAGTTATTTGTATATTTCTTCCACTATATAGGGTATAGATTACGTATTACTTCGGGATGACGTTGTACAAATAGGGAAAATACATTCGCGTTGTTTATTTTTTATTCATTTCGTTGTTCTACATGGAGCTATGCACGGACAAATATCCAATTCCTATTTGAAATTCATACAGCAATGAATTTAAAAGTAGGATGATGACGACGCGGAAAAAATGAAAATTTCTATTGTTCTCTGGTGTTGTATAAATAACAATGACATTGTTCTTGTATCCCTAGAAACCCATACTACATTTTGGCATGCAATGTCAACGAAATATGTGCACTCATAATAATACTTCCTCCTGCAAGCCTGTCGGCTGTTTTTATTTCTAGGCCTTTTTCTCTCCCTCTCGAGTATTTCTCCATAAACTTGGTATTTTATTGTCGTATCATGACAAACTGTGTAAGTATAGCAGTAGCGTACAATATGAACATGGTAGGACAAGAAGGAAGAAATGAACGTTCAATTTATTATTGTTTCCCGGATCCCATGCATAAATATTCTTTCATGCCATGCTACTACTTTGAGTGCAGAGTGTCAAATTTGAAAGGAAGGGCAAAATAAAGCGCGTCATCATCCACAGGACAGGATCGGCACGTCAATTTCATAAATTTTCCAACGACCACTATTATTTTATTACATTTTCTTGTTTTTTTCTTTCTCGGTTACATCACCACCATCAACCCTCATGGTAACCATATTCTGCAGAAGGGACAACTGGAATGTCTTCAGTGGCTGGTTCATCAGACCAAGTGTGGCGAGAGAGCACTTGTGCCAAATGAAGGGGAAAGAAGTCTTCTCCATTACGCAGCAACGAACGGCGATCTGAATGTTGTGCGATGGCTCTGTTCAGAGCTAATTGATAAAGGGATTTCTGTCGACATTAGAGATGCTGGTGGCATGACACCACTTCATGATGCAGCAAAATCTGGCCATATTACTATATGCCATGAGTTGATTTTGGCAGGAGCTGATCCCCTTTCACAGGTAATCCATCAGTCTAGTTGAAGAAAAAAAAAATGTACATCACATTATAAGTACCAGCTAACTACCGAAACAGTTTTTTTTAGCTCGCTCAATCTCGCTCACTTCAGCTTGTAGTTGAGATTACGCTTAATTCGCATTATACATAGCTTTCAGCTCATTTGTAACCCTTTCTCAGTTTCTGTTGAAAAAAGAGAGTTGTGCAGCCTATTATTAGTAGGCACAGACAGACCCACCACCACACCAACGCAAGCCACCGTCATCATTACCTTCAGTCTTCTGACATGTTGTGGTAGTACCACATCACATAGTCAGAACACGTATGATAGATGACGAATGAAAATCTCCTTTTTTTCTTTCTCTCTCGTCGTCGCTCACTCACTCCTCATCAATATACTTTTTTTCTTTAGGAAGATGAAAAAAGTTGCGAATAATAGTTTGCTGGTGAAGTTTAATATAATAGCGAATAGACACCGTACCACCATCCTCTCAGATTTCCTGTTTTGTTACTTCCATCATCATCGTCATCAATAGAAACCACATACAATATCCCTTGCATTTCCTGACTATGTGCGTAGTAATGATAATACCATGTACTCTAGTGATACAATGATAGTCAGCAGTTTCGATGATGACGATGATGATGGTGATGGCAATAGAGGAAATTTGTGTGTCAGAACAGCGTGTAATCCACTGCATAGTGATGAGAAGAGAGTGAAAGAAAGCTTGTATGAGCACCCTACAATTTAAGGAAAAAATACGGGTCTTATGTAAAAAGCATGCTGAGCGTGCAATGCTTTTATGTGCTTGCTCAATGTAGGCATGCCCACATACTTACAAGCGTACTTTCTCAATCAACGTAGTTGCAGCTCTAAAGAACAGACACAGGCATTAAGCAACCAAAAGAGCTTCTCGTTTATATCTGCTTATGTCGCCGCTACGCGCTTTACACTTGCAAATTCACAGAGAAAAAGAAGAAAAAAGATGCGAGAGAAATAGAGAGACAGAGATTCGTTTTTACTTCTTTTATCTACATAAATTTATACATTACGAGAGTGCATTTTCTCTCAGCTCGTCTTTAAGATGAGAAGGAGAGAGAGAAGAAGAAAGAAAAAAATAGAGAATGAAACTCTTCCTTTTTTATTCTTTTCATATTTTCATTAGACGGAACTGGGTTGGAGACCATCAGATCTGGCCATTCGTCACCGTCACATGGAGTGCGCTAGTTATTTCATGGTAGCAGAGGCAGCTGGCTCCCTTGGTAATCAACTTCATTCCTTGCTCCTTGCATTCAACCATCTTCGACAGGAACACGAAGAGCTGCGCTCACATTTTAGGTACTACAACCAATACCAGCATTACTACTACCAGTCAGTTATAATATGCGACTTTGAAATGGTCTCTGAATGCACGTACTTGTAAAATATATAATGCAGTAAAAGTCTCGTTTCATAATATAACAGTGGAGAAGCTCATACATATATGAAGTGGGTTCACTTCACAGTGAAAGTCAGGGAGAGAGAGAGAGGGAGAGAGATGATAACATTTCGCTTTTTTCCCTCTTCATCCCTCTCTTGCTCGTTTGTTCGTTTTTTTAGTCTCTTTCTTTGTCAGTCGATGGATGATTCATGATATTTTAATGCATCCTGGAGCGCTTTTCTTACATTTTTGTATCATGCAAGATTTAAACGGGACACATCGAGGAAATAACATGAAAATACATTTAAAACGAGCATTATATTCTGCAAAGGAGGGACATGCTAACGTGAAGCAAAGAAATGAATTACATTTCTGCACATTTCCCTCCTGTCTACCCTCGTCGAAGAAGTCTTTATTAATGACTAATTTATTTTAAAATTCTAATAAGAATTAATGAGATGACAATTTGTCCATATACACGCAGGGAAACGCTACGGGTTGGAAAGTGGTTGGCAAAGGAAAGAAATGATTTGATTAAGCACTTTCCCGCAAAATGGACGCAGGAAAGCGGTACTACCGGCGGCAGCAGCAACACCATCACGGCCATCTCCTCCCCTCCTTCTATGCTTCTCGGTGGAACGAATAATGGTGCCAGGTTCTCTGATCTGGAACACAAACTCGTGGTGGCAGAGCAAGCTTGGAAGAAAATGTCACAAAATTTGGATAAAACTGGGACTAGCGAAGAGATTCTAAACGGAGAAGAGTCCTCCTTGTCAAATGTGTCCAGTCACGATTTCCTACAGTAAGTGCCGTTGTCCTATGAAATGATTCCCAAACTAAAATATATTCTCTACAGACACTTAGCTTTTTATGTAGTCCTTCCATTCAATTCACATTCACTAACGGTGAGTATACTACTAGCTGGCATGGTTGAAAAGGGTTTGGCAGATTTGCAATTTTTTGTACCATCTAACCTATTATAATGGATATGAGAAGCAGGGTATGTAGTTGAACTGATATGGATGCTCTTGTCCTTGTCGGTCGTTTCTCACTAGATACGTTTCAAGATTCTACATAAGTACACTTATCTTGGTGTTGTACTCCTCCTCGGCATACATAAAAGGGAAAAAAATGGAAAGAAAAAAAAGAGTGTGACAATAATAGATAAATCCTGTTTGCCTAATAAATGTATAGATATATTATAGATGCGTGTCCACAGGGTGTGCTTGCACCCCTCCACCAAAATGCATGGAGACACACACGCCCACAATCTTAATTACACTGGAAGTAGTATCCAAACGTGCGGAAAGCAGTAATGACACAGACAACGTGTGGATGCATATGATGCTGATAATAATGATGATGAAGATGATGATGGGCGATGCTAATTTATTCACTCATGAATATCCTCTTTCATTTCTTTCTCTTACGTTTATTTTTTTATTTTTTGTTTCATTACCAGTCGGAGACTCTCAGCCGTACAATTACGCCACGAAAGGAGCCAAAGCGTAGGTAACTCTATGCTGAGTAGTGGTTCGTCAGACGAGGATCCGTACGAGGACGTTAACAGCAGCTCAAGTGAAGCCTCCAACAGTGACGTGGACATGGAGCGCATCACCTCCATCACAGCTGGATCAGACGGTGGTGGGATCATGATGGTGGGACAAAACTCTCCAGCTATAATTCACTCGTCAACTGTATCCCCTTCGCAGAAGAATAATAGTGGCGGTGGAGGTACAATGAGGACAAGGCCTGCTCCTACTACAAGCAAGGCGGCTCCCTGGCTTCTTCCTCCTAATGATGCGTTCCTTTCACAACTTTCTCCTTTTGTTGGTGCTCACGTTGGGAAAAGTTTGCCCACGTTAGATCTCCTGCATGGTGCCCCCACTTCCCCATCCTTGCTGTCACCCATTGTGACTCCTTCGTCGCCATCAACAGCATCCTCTATGCATCAACCAGCTACGGGAACGGCCACGGCAGCAGTTGCGCCAGCTATAACAACAGGTCTGCAGCACTTACCTTCTTCCTTCCTTAATAAAACATGAAATGAAAAAGTGAGAGAGGGAAAAAAGGAAGAAAAACACGGGGCTTAATTTCCAAGAAAGTGTATCACGTCCACTCTTCTACCACCCTCTTCTTTTTATTCGCCTCTCTGCAATGAAAGCATAATAGGCTTTGATTTAGTTAGTTTACTTCCACCATCACCAGCCATTATTATTATTTCACAAACGACGAGCTACATTTTCATGGAAAGTGCTTCCTCTCTCAACTTCAATAATGTACGTATATGTAATAGAGGAAAAAGAAAGGGTGGGTGGAACAGTAGACGATGATGACGGCAAAGAAAAAGAATAACGAAAAGAAAACTTTGAAAAAGAATGGTTATCGACCACACATTATAAGGCTCTTTTGTTACGCTACTTTTTATTTTTGCTCTTTCTCTATACTCCACAGACACAGCTGGGAAAAATGAAAAGTCGTTAGTGCAGATGGATACTGAGCGTCATGGAAGCAACCATGCGGGGAAGCGAGACTCGACCTCTCTAGAAATATCAGTATTGGAAGTAATTGAGCCAACGTCTCACGCCTCTCCTGCATCATCTTCTTTCAAGAAGGTTTGAAGAAACCCTTTAAAAACAGAAATAGAAAAAAACACACTCACACACAGACAGGAAGAGAGAGAGAATTTTTTCGTGTAGTAAAAGTAGAAGTAGCAGTAAGGAAAAGGGAACTGTACAATACCCTTTTTATTTTACACGTTTTAATTGAATGAAGAGTCCATGACACAAGCTGTGTTAGCTACGCTGAGTAATGCAAAAAGGTGTTCTTATTATTGTGCCTCTGCTGCATTTATACTTTTCTCTTTCTGCTGTAGGTACAAATTAAAAGGCTTTATTTTTATAATGCTCCAGCTTTTTGCATGACCATTTTACTTTGTTTTTGTAGTTGTGTAGGAATGAATATAGGAGATAAGTAAGTTTAGCAAAAAAAAGTGGAATATACATTAGGGCCGTCTTACAAACGGCATCTTTCTCTCAGCACCACTCTCTCTAGCCTTCCTGCATGCCATATAATTATGTCTTTTTCTCCTTACTTTACATTTTATGTACAGGGAAAGCAAAGAGCAAAAAGGAAACACGAGTTGTTCTCTTTATAAACTGGTGTGCATGTTTTTTGTTGGAAAAGTTTTGTAATTTTGCGCAAATTTGTTACCTGAAAGTGAAGACTTACTTAGACGAGCAATAAAACCCCCCGCGAGTGTCTTGATTTATTAGTAGTCTATATACTGTTGAATTAACGCAGAATATGACTTTATCTTAAAATGTCATTGAGTATAGTAGGATTCAGAATGCCAAAATGAAAGTATTGAATAACTCGTAGAATAGAATTTATAGGAATATTGATTTTAACTCACCGCCATTATTATCGTTTTTACAGTCATCATTATTTATGAATATAAGTACCTTTACTGCATTTAGTAAGAATAATTATTGCAATGCAAAATCTCTTGTCCAAGTTGCTTAGTGTTTAGGTACTGGCGAGGCTAGAGCCCGACTTGACGAGTTATATGTTTATATATAAGAAATGCATGTACCTTATGTTTTTCTACTGTCTTTACTAATCCACTCGGGAATTTTACCGTTGGTGTGTTACATTATACATTATTATTATACATAATACGTGTAGAACAGTAGTAGCAGACGAAGAAGCAATATAATTTACTCACAGTCAGAAATAAAACTTGATCTTTTTTCTTAAGTTTCTGGTGTATGTGCGGAGGGATACTACTGCTACTATTACTTAAATGGTAATTTATTTTACTTTTTGCTTTCTCCTATGCTGATTTCACCTTGCAGTTGCCTTTCCCATTCCTACGAACAAACTCGTCCATACATACGCATTAAAGTCATGGAAAAGGAAAGGAGGCAAATAGCATGCATGCTTGCATGCCAAGAAATTACATAATATTTGCTCGCTCACTCACTCACAATAAAGCTCACAACCGCCGCCGTTGTCGTTTTTTTCAGAGATTTTATCAAACTGACTTGTTCCTTCTTGTTCGTCTTCCTCCGTTTTTTCCTTCCTTGTCGTAATGCACGTGGTAAATATAAAGACTCCTACTGCCAGTCCAATCTTGTCGTTACGGTTTTTATTGCTGTTCGCCCGTTTGTTAAACCATGCAAGTATGTAGTTTCATCCTGTTTAATGCAACCAAAAAAACTAACTGTAGAGTTGAGTATAATATATAGGCGGCTCAATTATATATACCGGATGGGAATATAATGGTCCAAATTTTTGTATGTGTTTTGGTTACTAACGCCAAGAAAGTAGTAATATAACCATGTCATGCCCTCTTCCTTCAAATCTTTTTTTTTCTGCAAAAGTGTATGCATGTTGGCCGCATCTTTTTTCTTCTCTGTTACTTTTATCCTCATCATTATTATTATTGTAGAGCACGTCCCTGCTCTGTTTTGTGATGCTAAAATACATACTTGTTACATTAGTTGAATGGAAATGGATGTGAAAGAAGAGAGAAAGAACAATAAAGGAATGGGAGTACTGATAATAATAACGACGGAAAAATAGTATTATGCGTGCCACTTATTATTTTTTCGTGAAGTAACATACAGCTTATAACATTTGATACATATTAAATCTGTACTTATCATAGAGCCATAATTTTTTTGATATTCATTTTGCCTCATTACAAGATAAAATAAGCGTCATTCTTCCTTTTAAAACGTTTATTTACTTAAAAAACAAAAAAAGGAGTTGTTTGAAAGATTACATGAAGAAAATTTGCAAGCAAGTACCAAGAGATTGGGACAGACAGAGTGAATGTTTTGATGATGATGGGCTATTTTATGCTCGTTTCCTGATATCATACATGCATGCTATTTTTTTTTTGAAGAAGTTGGAAAAAGAGAAGAAAAAAATATAATAAAAATAAACGAGTGGGAAAGAAAGTTTGTACAGAGTATTAGACGCAACGTGTTTTTTAATAGTTTATGGCGTACTAAATGCAAAAGGAAAAAATATCAAAGTGAGGATGACTGGAACAGTCCTACTTCGTTCTCCTTTCTTCATTCTATCCGTATTATATTGTGAGTGAACCTATTTGGAAGGAAGCATTACATTAAGTACATTTACTGTCTGCAAGTACACACGAGATAGATTAGATGGAGCGCAACAAAAAATAATGGAAAATGCAGCAGTAGTGGTGTTGAGGCCGGTCGTCTTGCATACTACTGGCTACTACTATTATTACTGCTGCTGCTACTAGATGAAAGGCTCGTTTGAATGTAGTTAGTAGTAAAAAGAGGAGAAATGGCATCAAAACATGATCATGATGATGACGATGGCCCTATAATAATTTCCATTTGGTGTATGTATGTATGGATGAATGTCGTGCATGAATGAATGCCTGTATGCCGAGGGAAGAGAGAAAGATTGTATATCTTAATATTCTTCAGCACACACACATACAGCCGGAGAGATGAAAAAATATGTGTGGCCTGTGTATTATCCTGTACGTACTTTCTCTCTGTAGCATGCATACTAAATAAGCTTTGTTGGGTTGCGGATGCTTTTGCTCGGGAGGAAAAAATAAAAAGTCCATTTTGGCTGTGTAGGCCATTCATGGATTCTCATTTGTATGGCTCGTTAAGGAAAGCACTATTAGTGAGAGGAAATGGGTTGAATTGTGAAGAAAGGAGAAGATGGAGTGGAGCAATTCCATGTGTCATCATCACGTCCATGGCTTGACTTCAGTGACCAGACGATGAAAGGAATGTAGAGATCCTTGCCAAAATGTGCCACCACGAGGAATAGCCCTAGTAACTTGACTGGAATTAGAGGTGACGATACTGGTAGTAATACCAACGGTGGTAGTAATGGTAGCAGTAGTAGAGAAGGGTGTGATCACGACAACGGTGATGGTGATGATCATGATGGTTATGGCACCCACCCGTGATGGACCAACGAGAGTTTTCCCCGGCGAACACGCCTCTCGAGAGAGTTTTGAACTCCTTCGTCCTGTACGACTGCTCCTGCTGCTGACAAAAAAACTTTCGGTGGGAAAAAAACTTCGAAAGAACAGGTTATTCCAGACTAGACTAACACCACTGCTCTGTTCACACGAGGAGGGTTTGTTATGAAAAGGAGGAAAATTGTTAATCCCCAGTGTAAGCCAATAATAACATCATCTGCATCATCAGCATTATAGTGGTGTGGATGATGTGTATGATTTTTTATGGTACAACGGCACATCACCGACATTGACCATGAAACATAACAAAGTCATGTTGTCATCTCTCTCGTCGAGAAACATTTTTTTCCAGTAGAATCTTGAACTGTAGTTAGTAGAATAAGGGAGAGGTTGTAAAAGCTATTAGCAATGATTATATTGGTTTTATTATTTTTATTTCTTTATTTTCTCTTCTGTTTCCGGTAGGACTTCCATCAGACGCCAGACCTGATTTGTGGGACACAATACAGAACAAGACATTCGGATAAACTAGGAGTGACACAGCAGAAGCATCACTCGCACCAGTCATTATCTTTACGAGGGAACAGGCAACGAAAAGATTTCTATTATTCCCACTCGGAAGAGAATCTAGTTGGCCACCACCCCGAGGATCCAGATGGACTTTATGAGCCAATATCGCCATATCTCAGAGACGACGACCATCACTCTCCCCAACAACACGAGGGAAGAAAATATGTTACTTCTTCTCACCACCACCACCAGCACCCTGACAATAATGGTCGACGAAGATTGAGCAATATATCTTTTACCAAGAGCTCGGACACTTTGGACACGTTGACGACATGCAAGGGTGAAAGTTCAAGTAGAAAAGATAGCAGCAAGTCCTCCGCTTCTAGTCAACGGAATAGAAGTAAAGGTGGAAGAGAACAACCGTTGTCACGTCCCTCTTCCTCTCTTTCCATCTCTTTGTCGGCTCGCAGAAAGAAAAGTAGTGGTGACAATGAGCATCAGCAGCACAGTGGGTTGTTAGCGCACGCCTTGCACGAAAGGGATTGTGATAATGATATATGTTACAGTGGAGGACCAAGCACCAGTGTGAACTTTGCCAGTTCTCCGAGTGCATTTGGTGGTAGTAGTAGCTTACACTCTGTGGCGGGGGCGGCACACAGTGCTGGTGGTAGTTTCGTTAGCAGTTGCGATAACGCTAATGGCAGTAGTAGTAGCAGAAGCACTACCAGGAACATTATTTCAAAGAGCCGAACTCCTTCGCCAAAGTCATATGTCACGAAACTGACGGTGATTCCGGTTGAAGCAACTACTGAAACGTGTTTCCTGTCTGTGAGATCCACATCGTTTGCACAGGAAGAAGATACGGAGCAGCAGAGGGAGCATCAGGAACAGGAGCAAGCTGATGCCGCTGTAGTAGAGGTCCATCCTGATCACCATCACGACCTCCAGGAAGAAGAAGAATCGCATCAGTTACATTTACCTGGTGACAATCCTGATGAGCTTTCCTCCTTAGCATTCTCTTGCCAAATCCCAAGTTACAGTGTATCTTCGTCAAACACCCCGGTAATGCCTCGATTCAATTCTTCCGGAACAGTAGTTTTTCCTTTGCGGAAACCTTCTTCTTCTGACTGGCACTCCACAGAACTTTTGAGTCTTACAACACCTGACTCAAGTCTGGCTGGTCGACTTTCACCAACTCCATCTGAAACTAGTAGAACTGAGTCAGCTCTCGCTCCACCACCATCATACGTCTCTCATGCATCACAAAACTCTGAAGTTTCCAAGACAGAATCAGCAAGAGGTCACCATCACCATCATCACCCAATGAACGAGGTCAGCACTGAAGAAAGGGATATAGACAGTCCTGTTGGTGGTGACGGGCCTCTTCATCTTCAAAGTAGTTTTATTAATCACCCTGCTGGCAACAGCAGTAGCTCTCCTTTTCAATCCATTCATCCGCATCCTCCTCCCATCCCTGCAGCCTCATCATCTGCAGCAGCAGCAGCACCAGACACTGAATCCCAACAACTAAACTCTTCTCAAAATACTAACAACAACAATAATAATGGGAGTTTGGACAATGTTCCGGTGATGGCTGAGCAAAGGAAGAGTTCATCGGTGAAGATGATGGTGGACTCCTTTGAGATGTACAAAAGTGATAGAAAGAAAAACAGAGATTATTCAACTGTTTCCAACAAGAAGGATCAGGATGAGGAGGAGACCAATACGACTCATATTGCTGGCGTTAACAATGTTGCTGACGATGATGATCATGGTGATCAAGTCGGTGATAATGATAGATCCACTGTAAAACCTAGAGGGCTATTTGAAAAGCAGCAGAATAGGAGAATCCCGGCTTGTACTACAACAACCAGTACGACTCGATTCATTCGATCTCACTTATCCACCACAAACACTCAGAAAACCAGTACTCAGCAGCAGCAGAATCAGCGACTCCCAAAAGTAATTTTCTTAAGATTGCCATTTTCATGCTTAGATAGATACATTTTATATATGATTCTGTTCAAAATGCATTTCTTCATATGTCTCATATGTAATTTTGTTGTCCACCACTTCTTACATCTTACACACGCTTATTATGAATACTCACGTCAGCTCAAAGTTCCGATTCCATCATAAATGCCTGCATCGGTTACATTCGCTTGGTAACATATCACAGCAGTAGGTAGTGGTGGGGAAAGCTTAGCGGAGAAAGCAAAGTTGTCTTTGTTCTTTTCTTTCTCAGCATTATGGAGTTGAGACAAGAGAAGATGTTTCATTTTCAGAACATTTACTTCTTCTCATTCTTCTTGTTCTTAAAAGGGAATAGACAATGTAATCTCGTGATCTCATACACACAACTCCTAGCAAGATCGCTGCATAATCTGAAAGATTTCTTTGTCCTGTGTGTAGTTGCTACAACAATCACAATCATAATTCAAAAGGCAGAAAATCTCATTCATCATCATCATCAACAACAGCATTCGCGTATATTAGGATAATGGATAATTTCAGGATGGGTGGGTGTTCTCATGCGATTATTATCACTGGGCTTTTGTTTCTCCCACCCGTGTAAAAATGGAAATGATTTGGAGTGGCAATATCGCTCTACTGGATCTGTCCTATGATATATTTTGCAGTTGAATAGATTTATTAGGATAATTTGTTTTATTGAAAAAAGAACCGTTTGCTTTCTATCTTCTCTCGAGGATACTTAATGTAACTACGTTTTTCTACTCCAATTTATAAGAGAGCTTAAAAAGTCACCCAATAACAAAAGAAGAAAAAAATACTTGAAACTTTTTCTTCTCAGCCAGAATTCATTCCATTTCCTGGCAACAATAGTGATTGGTGACGTGGTCGCATTATCAAAAAGGGAGTGGAAAGCCTCTCTCTAGACAAACTTTTTCTTCTTGATTTGTGAAGATCCCTCTAGCGAAATTTTATATACTGGTTTGCTCCAATCCAATAAAATACTATGCTATTATTTTGTACTAAAACTCGAAGTAGTGGAAATATCAGTCAATGGCTTATGAATAATGTAAAGTGTGTAGGAGCAGCAGCAGTAACAATTTTTTTTATTCTCGTTTTATTTTTGTCAAAAGGGACACCATCATCATCGTCTTCATCAACGTGGACACTCCAAACCCTGGTATGAAATTGAAGGTTCTGACGATGAAGGAAGCTTACTTCAAGTGGTACAGTCAAAATCCAGTCATTCATCAAATTTTCCCAACTCTATCAACTCAAACATTCATAATAACAGTCAGAGTAGTAGTGGAAACTCTGCTGCGAGCAGCAGTAGTAGTTCAACTGCTGCTACAAGTAATCCGGAAGAGTCAAGTAGTCAAAATGAATCGGCAGCTGAGGAAAGTGAAAACAACAATAGTGGCGGTGGTGCTGGTGGAAACGGAACAATAAGTGCTGGTGGTGATCATGGTGGCAGTAGTGAAGTAGAAGGAAACCAGCAAGAGGAAGAAAAAGTAGGACAAAGTTGTAGTGGTTGTAGTCAAGGGACCCAACAACAAAATCCTTCCACTGCCGTGACCAGTAACAAAAAGCGTAATTGCTCAAATTTTCTCTGATTAGCTTTCACAATCAAAAGTTACATGATTTGCTTCTTTCTTCAATGCACACACAAAAGCTTGTCGATGTTGTAAGCTATAAAAAAGAGTACTAGAGCACTCTTGTATATTTCCTTACAAATACATGGAATTGCATTATTATTATTTTATTACATTGTTTTTGTTTTGTGATCCGCATATCTTAACAAACTTTGTATTTAATTTTTACTACTACTCAAATGTAACAAGTTTTATAGTTGTCAGCCCCTATTTTATAATAATGTGAAAAGCAACACAAAAAGAATTGAAATAAAACAAATGTTCTAGAAATGAAACATGCTATATACAATACAAACTTGTTGTAAGGATTTCTAAAAGGAATTATTTTATGTTTGAATGAATGACAAAAAGGTAGTGGCACTCATTCAAAGTCAGCATATCTTGTTGCATATAAGAATTCATAGTCTTTCTCTCTCTCTTTCTCTGCACAGTTAACTGGTTTCCATATGGCAAGACAAAGACGCTTGATCCTCTGCCACTTTTCCAGAAAAAAATCCACTTTAGCATAAAAATTGGCCAAATTGGGATCCTGCCGCCGCACGACAGAGAGGAATACTTAATTATTAAGTCATAGTACCATTATACTTCATACCTACTTTACACGTATACATATCCAGCAATATACTTTACTCTGTAGGATTCTGGGATGGCTAATGCCTCGGAAGTAACTTTGTTAGTTTGTCTGCCAAAAAATGGGGTATGTAACAAAACAATTTGTTTGTGTGCTTGACACATAGCCACTTAAGTGATTTTCTTATGTACAACAAATAGCAGCAGGAGCAGCGGTAAAGCACATACATGCGTGCATTCATACTCTTCTTCTGTGCAGGCGAGTTGAGGTGATGGTAAGCAGATATTCATCCATCCGTTCACCAATCCAACAAGAAACATTATTCTTTTTTTCCACTTTTTCCCCACTTTCTTTTCTTTCTCTTCTCATCCCGAATCCAGGCGTATAATATTCTTTTTACAACTCTCACGCAAGCAGTGTACGCTCGGCATGTGGAGAAAGAGAGAGAAAAAGAGAAAATGAAAAAGAAATCCTTTTTTGCTCATCCATCTGCATCTTTCTTTTTCTCCTCTCACTCTTTTGCTTCTCGAGGGAAAATCCCAAAAGTCTTGTTGCCCTGTCAATCTAGAGGAAGTGTCGTAATTAATCATCATGCGCTTCTCCATGTTTGCTGGTCAATAGTTTTTACCGGTAGCTCTACTTTGGTAGTAGAGTAATATACCTACCTAGTAACAAACCACCTACCAAAAGGCTTTTAACCGATGATAAACTACCTTTAGCACTCCCTGTACTTCAGCTGCATAATTCCTCCTCCAAAACATGTTTTTCTTGGGAAAGCCAAAGCACGTCGAGTTGAGTAAGCTAGCGTCACTGTATCAAAAATATTATGTTACTTCCCCTGTTCTTCATTTTATTCTCTCAATTCCCCATTTTCTCTACATGCAGCTCACAAAACACTGATTTGGAGAGAGAGAGAGAGAAAGTATTCATTCGTCGGGAGCAAGATTGAGTTGGTTCTCTCAAGAAACCATCAAAGCGCAACGTCAGCAGCATTCCATGTGCAAGTTAAGCGTTTAAAGAAATCCAACGAAACAAGACCCTTGTTGAATTGAAATGCACTCGTTTACAAGGGATGTGTGTGGGTGCCAGTGAAGAAAATAAATTGACGGCGTATGTTTACCAGTGACATATTATTTTCCGCTGTAGGTATGCCAGCAGATTTTTCAAATCTCATCCTCTTTCCCACCTCATTCATTCATTCACTCTCCTTTTTCGTCCAGTTGAGAGCAGCAGTAAACCACCACCTCCAACATCACTACATCTTATCTTTACTACAACTACTACCACCACCAGCACTTTAAATTTATTTACTACCAGAGGACACAAATCGCTCTTTCCCACTTTTATTTCCCTTCCCCTCCTCTTCTTTTCATAGGGAAAGAATGAAGTGGAGTATAAAAAAGGGCAAAAGAGGAAGAATATAAAGGAGAAATGTGACATTGCTGACGACTGACATGGTTGAATGTTATTGTTGCGCTTTCTTTTCTGTTGATTCTTCTACACTGACGATTTAAGTGGAATGACATGGCGTGGCACGGCGGTGCTCCTCGGCATGTATGACGTGCTTGACAGACAGCAGGAGCAGTGGCACGGTGGTGGTTTTTGGATCATGTATTTTTATGAATCCCCATGAAAAAATAAGAATGTTTAAGTTGTGAAAAATTTATTTTATATGGTTTCACATAAACTCTCTTCTTCTGCTCCTTTCTCTTTCTCTCCATTCATTCCATTTCGCTCCCTTGCCTCTGTGGTATGCTTGGACAAAAGAGTGTGGGGAATCGCATGACGTATGTGTGTGCAATGTGCCCGGACAAACAAAAAAGCCATGTATATTTTTGCAGGAATGGGGGAAAGAACAAGAGGAGGGCACAGTGGTAGTGCATGTTGACGACAAGTAGAAAGAATGGGAAAGAGAAAGGACAAAAAGATGATGAAGATGATACATGGGAGTCCTCGGCTGTTGCATGAGTGTGTGTCGACAAGATTATTCTGCTTGCTGACTAGGTAGTTGTTGTTGTTGGACAGAGAGCAGATGTGAAATTACGATAATAATTTTTGTCCACTTTCCTGTCGCAATAAACGGGAATAACTATAACTCTCAGTGGTCATATATTATATTGCGGGGGTAATAAACTAGGAGTATATAGAAGCGAAAAATTGGATGAAAGCTGGTAAAAAATACAGGCAGTCAACAAGGCAATGGGAAGGGAGGAAGAGAATTGCCGGGTGGAAGAGAAAACTTGGTAAACTTAGTAAAAATGGGAGTGAGAAAATAAATGAAAAAATATAAAAGTTTTCCGGCATCTTTGTCATAGAGAATGTATAAAAGATTAAGTTGGGATGGGCTTCTAAGTATTATCATGGCACATGAAACGTCAGTTAATTTTAAAAAGCATATTTTCATTCAAGAAAAAATTAAGGTGAGAGTTTAATGTTGTAATAAAGATTTCATGGGGATAATGAAAACGGAGAAATAACGAAAAATAATGGAATGACATGGAGTCTCAAGTCGTTGCCACCGTTGTTAAGGTGTGTGTGGGCTGCTATTTTTCTTCAGACAAAATTGTCGATAGAAGTTAATAAGGACAGTGTCAAAGGACCACTTTGTTTTCTACTCCTCTTCTGTTGAAGAGCCACCTTTTCCGAGTTAGCAAGTTTAGTGCAATCACTTCTATCTTTTACTCCAGGGAAGGGAGCGTCTATATGTCCTACATCCACTGGCGTTGGCTGGAGTTTCTGGCTGTCACTGTCGTTGAGTCTGATTAAGGGAAACCTTATTAGGTTGCTAAGTTCCTTGAGAAAATTGGCCATTTAACTGAACAGGCGAAGGGAACACTACCTTCTTCCTACGTCTTATCTATTTATACTTCGTATGCACAAACTTTCCTATCGCTTAACAGAAATTTTGAGATGCACCATAGAATTTCCTTCTCTCTGTCTGACTTCTTAATTGAAAATTGCCACCTATTTACCCCCGTCTGGTCTGGAAGATTGCCTTTTCACACCCAAGAACTACTTTGATCGATCCTCCCAACTCTTTCAACATCACCGCAGATTGCAAAATTAATGTTATCTCCATAACTTTTGCATGGATTTTCTCTGGTTTGTGTAGGCGGTTAATAGATGATTGAAAATTACTTACAATTTAGTTAGTAAACTTACTGTCATAAGATTGGTAGAAACCCCAAAGAGTCGAACTCTGTAGATAATCATAATCTTATGGAAATTAACAATGAACCAATATTACACAGCATGAATAAAACGTGAATGATTTCTCTTTAAAGAGGTTAGTTAAAAAGTATAGCTATTTAAACAGTTTCGTCAAGAAGAAGCGGAAGCAAAGTTATTAGAAAATGGCCAAGTAGATTACTAACAGATTAATATCTGCAGATCCTTTGAATACATTTGGTATCCAAAAATGTTAGATAACTTGTATTTCATGAAAATCACATGAAAAGACATGGGAAAATAGTTACATCCTTTTTGGATGCAAGTTATGAATGTGAATCGTGTGAACAACTTCAGGAGGACGGATAGACAGACACACTTATAATCTAATCAGTGTACGTAAAAAAGAGTGTACACACTTATCAAAAACTATAGAAAAAAGCAACATGCCTAATTATGCTGATGCACTCTATTCCCAAAGACGCAAACAACAACAGAGCCCCACTTTATTGAGATTTATTTATAAAGGGACAACTTTCCAGAATTCTGCGTCAGTTGTAAATTTTGTACAGAGTAAATTTGATTTCTGCAATTGTTTCTAAAGTGAATACGTTTATTTTACCTTTCAAAACAAAAGAAAGAAAGCAAAAGACAAAGGAATAAATCTCAAAAGATCCTTTTATCAAAAGGCCAATTCACTCACGGGCACTACCAAATTTAAATAATATTTTATCTCCACTTTCTCTTTTTGTTTGTGCTGCCATTGTTATTTTTGTTGTTTCTACTCCTCGTGCATCTCCTTTTGCACATCTTCTCTCCTGTCGACCTTTTTCCTTTTTTTTTCTTGTGCATTGCACAAAACCGGGGGAAAGCGGATAACAACAAAAAAGTGAAAGCACGTTGTCGTGGAAGAGAACGCATTAATAACACAAAAGCCAAAAAGTAGGCAAAAGAGGGAAACAACCAACACAAAAAAATCCCCCAGCAGCATCAGCAGCCATTTCGTTTGTGTGAGGCATCAAGCTTCCCAGTTTATTTTTTTGTGGTGTTTTTCTCTAAGTAGCTCTGTCTCGTTTCCACTGAAAAAAAATATAAGCTAGAGGACGCAATGAAGATAATGCACCTGCGGAAAAAGACGACATACCAGAGGAATTGTTTGTTGATGCATGGCAAGCCAGAGTAATAATACATATTTTGTGACTGCACACACACAATAGATATCCCTACCCCAAAAAAGTAAACTACATTAAGCCAAAATAACACACATCTGTTGAAAAGAGAGAAAAAAATCAAGAAGTAAACGACATTTTCTGGTAGGTACACACGGAAAAAATACACTGAAATCTGACGCAGAGAGAGAAAGAAAAAACCGAAAAAAATGTACTGAAGGATCTACTACTCCCACAACTACTACCCATTTTTACTACAAGGAAAACCAAAACGTAACTACAGCAGCAGGAGCATATTATAGAGTTCCCGTTTTCCCCCATAACAGATTACAGCCAATAAAAAAAAGTACCCAAAGAACGTAAAGAAGGTCCAAGAAGTAAAAAAAGGAAAGGGAGAAGAAGGGAAAATTCAGATTAGAAAATATATATTTATTTATCTACTGAGCGGACTCTTACGACTATTTTTTAACAAGCAGTGTATACTAGCACTGTGGTACTATAACTACTGGTCCTCTTACTTACTTACTTTCACTGGAGGAGAAGAAGATCGCGGCGAGGAAGAAAGTATAAAAAGAGGAAGAAGAGAGTGAAAAAATAACCTCAAAACATTTGTTACCATTAAAAAGGCGGGCGAAGATGAATCGATGGGAAATAGTTTTCTCTGGAGCCATAGCGCTCACTTTGTTCTCTGTCCTGCTGCTGGTGGAAAGGGGCGAGTGCTCTAATATTCGACAAAGATCAGACGGTTGTGGTCCGCATCCCTTAATTGCATTGGCTGCAGCTTCACGTCCATTCGGTAATACTGTCATTATTTGTCTGACATTTCCTCTCTCTTTTTTTCATGAAGTAAAAACGTTTTGTGCATTTTTATGTACTTTTCTTTATTTCTTCTGGCTTTCTTATTGCCTCACTACTCCAGAGTCGGTAGGGAGAAAGCATAATGATGTATTTTCTGCTGAGAAAGAATCTTATGTGTGTACGCTTGATCGTCTCGCCTCATCGTACATTATATTACTTTTATGTTCCTGTGGCCTCGACAAAAAGCAGAAGCACAGCACACCAATCGAATGTGTTTTAACTTTTCACTATCATTCTCTTTCCCTCTGTCTGTCTGTCTTTCTCTCTCTGTCTTACTTTTTAGCAACAGATATATAAATCCTTTGAATACTGAATTTACCCTTATTTTTCTTTAACAAACAGAACACGACTTTTCTCCTCTCTCTCATACACACAACTTGCTTTGGTTTGCTTCTTGCTAAAACAGACATGCCGAGAGAGAGAGAGAGAACCACGAGCAAAAAAAGATGTTAAAGCAAAGCCTTTTGAATGCATGAATAAAAGTAACGTATGTTTAATGTTCATGAATACAAAAGACATTCGTTTTCTCATGACACAGCACAGAGAGTAGTAGGGAAAGCATGTGTACACCACCACCAAACAGCCAAGTCATTGTGTACTTTAGTTGAGTACAAGGGACTTGCACATACGCAAAGACTAAAACTACGTACATAACTGAGTAGTACGTAAAAATGTATCTTACTTTTTTCTGTTTTTTCTGTATATCTTTATATTTTTTGATGATGATGGTGATAGTAGTGGGTGGATGGCGGATGGTTTGCTACTCTGTTGATACAAACACGCTCAACGGCAAAAGTGAGTGCTATCACATTTCGCCATGTTACTTTTACTCTTTCTGCATCTGGCGTTGTGCTCCTCTCTCTCTCTTTCTATCTGACTTTATCTATAACAGTGTGTAGGGACAGGAATGCTTTCACTTTGCAACCAAAGGAAAAATACATGCATGTGTGACAGAAGAAGAGCTAAGAAGAGTAGTCGTAGTTGTTGCTGCTGATTTTTTGGAAACCTTTACTACTTTTTAGACGGCTCTCGGTTCTCTCTCTCAATGCTTTTTGCTATATTAAACATGAACGTTGAGCTATTTTTTATTTTTTTCTGTGGAAGTATTCACCACCGTCACCGCCACCCTGCCTGTTCTCGTGTTGTTGATGTTGTTGTCTAAATAGTTATAAGTCATGTCACTTTCTGGCATTATTTGCTGTATCGGACTCGGTACACTTTTATTTATGCACTGAATATTTATTTAAATGTATTTATGCTGAGCACAAACAGCTAAGGCAGCATGAACCTTTGTTTCGCTGTATATGTATATGTTTTTACCCGTTTGACACGACGAGTAGTAAGGAAGGAATGGGAATGACGGTAGACTTATATTATTTACAACGGCTCGTCTCCACGTTATCTTATAATAAATAGTACAGTTTCTGACATTACTACACGCATATTGTGTTTATGCACGCATCACGGAATCAGAGACAAGAAACAAAAACAATCTCTAGCTTTTTTTACTTTCTTTCATCCACTTTTTCCCTTGCAAATTGCTTTCTACAAATGACACAATAGTTTAGAATTGTATCTATAAAACACACGCATATACAGAGCGAGACTAGCATTTTTTTTCATTTTCCACTGGAAAGAAATGGATAAAAAAGTAAGCGAGTAGATAGTCTTTCTCTGAGTTTGTCGGCGTCTGTATCTCTTTATTTTTTTAAACAGCGTCTTGTCTGCTTCTGCTCCTGTCTTGATCGTCACTGCAAACAAACGTTTTTATTAAAGTTGTCAGTTTCAGTTAAGTAGGATGACGGAAATGGGATGGATGGTGTGATGCGGTGTAAGGAAAGAACCTGAATCTAGGTTTATTATTATTAGCATGAATGAAGCGTGTAGGTATGTTAAATGTGTGTCTTTTATAAGTTTTTACTACTGCATCTAGTGCTGCTGGTAAAATTACCCGATCACTTGTCGGCACATGTAATAGTGGCGGTGGTCGTGTCTAGAGTTTTGAGCCTGTGGTGTAGTGGTAGGTTGCAGGGGAGGTGGTGATAGTCCTACCTCGTCAGTAGCATTTCTCTTGGTTACTTTGCTTGCAGGGCACAGCATGCGTCTATAATTGACAGTGATATGTAACAATAATACTGACACAGCTAAAAACTAAACCGGTGGTGACGTAAAAAGGATAGATGACTTAATTCTTTTTTATTTTTATTATTATTTTTTAGCTTAGCACCACCGTAATCTCTGGGAGATACGCTTTGTCTCACTCACGTTCTCCTTTTATTGCAGCAAAGCAAACAGAATGACAGAGAGAGGCTTTGAACAAGGAACACAGTTTTCTACACTTTTGTTCTTTTCCCTCCTTTGGCTTTGTGAGTTAACTTGCTGTTATTCTTCCTGTGCGTTTTTTGCTAGGTTCGAATGGAGTTGGCAGTTTAAATGACCTTCTGCGGGCGGTTAGAGCAGATCCAGTGGTGTGGCCTGTTATGCAGAATCTCCTTCGTCGTTACGACGATTGCATTAGAGCGGCTGATGGACTTCATTATAAACGCTCGGATGACTCTACAGTTAGTGGTGGATCTGCAACTTCCTCTGCTGCTACTGCTACTTCCTTTTCTCGTGCAGTTGCAAGGCTTAAAAATAATGCGTTGCGTGGAGGAGGAGGCGTGATAGGAGTAAGTGGAAGCGGTCGGAGTATCTATATCAGTGGAGGTGGTGGCAGTAGCAGCAATAGTGGCAACTTTCCTGCAGACCCTGAAGATATGGCAACTGGCGGTGCTGATGTTATCATCCCTTTACTCCCATCCCCCATCTAATTAGTTAATTTAATATGCTCAAAATTAAATTCTCGATCTGCTAGACACTCACGAACACCGTTTGCATTTTGATGAGCATATTTGCGTGTGATTTGGCTTTAGCCACTATAGTTTTACAGCTAACATTTCTCGACCCCTTTGTCTAAATAATATTTAAGGTCTATATAGTTTAGTATAAAACACAGATTATCTAATTTCAAGTCCAATATTTTGTTTGTGTTTAATTTATACTTCAAACACGGTTGCATAATATAATTATGAGCACACCATTTTGATTTTAATTTTGTAGACAGTGTCTGGCTGTGACGTACACAAACGTGTAACGTATAATGAATTGATTTATTACAGATAAGCATGTCAACAAAAAACATTTCGTTTCTGTTATTATTCCCAGTCTACGAATCTTGTTGCAAATGACTTTCATACATGTACAACTTTTTCACTTGTATAAATCGTGAAAAAAATAAGTTATGTTCCAATAGCAAATATTTATGCGACGTAGTAGATTATGAATATTATATTATACGACTCTTATGTAATCTCAAAACCATTTCAGGCATTAAATTCATCATCAATATTTATACGTCTAATAGAATTATCTTTCTGCATCATTCCCATTGACACTTTCACGAAATGAGTTTCATGAATTATTATTTTTTCACTCAAACTTTCTCCACTTGTGTAAACACACGAAAACTAGTGAAAAGTCCAACTTTGACGATCCCATCGGCAAGGTAAGTTAATATGTGTAAGTTTTCAATTCCAAACTGTGTTCTTTTTTCCTTTTTCCTCGCCAGGATAAATAAAAGACGGATGCTGTGACAGCTTATAGTTCATATATTTTTTCTAGGATAAAAAAATCAACGGTAAAAAAAGTTTTTCACAGAACGTAAACGTGCTCATAACATGCGCCCATATATAGAAAATATTATTAAATGTGCATAATATAAAAGCCATTTTGATATGTCATGGCGCAGCGTATTATTATTATTACTATTTTATTATTATGGCATTGAGCACTCGAAAAGTGATTATTACCGTTATTATGGGTACTTGGGGCTCATTTTACATCATATTAACAAGTTTTACTGTAGCATAAGAGCTTGGAATTGTGAAAGCGTAATAAAATAAGCCCTGTAGAAACTATTGTGCATAGAAGAATGAGAAGAAGAGAGAAAAACTTCTGATTCTTGCCACTTTCTTCTTATATATTTTTTCTACATATGTACTTTCCCCTCTACTGCTGTTATCTTCCATCCAAAGTCTTTATTTTTTGAGTGAGTGCTGAAGTTGGAATCAAATTTTTAGCTAGGCTAGTGGAGCAAGAAGAAAGGAAGATACTGAGAGGAAGAAGAAAAGGAGCAAGTTTAGTTTCACTAGTGAATAAAATGGACTCTCTGCGAAAATAATGTGAAATTTAACATTTTCAGAAAGTTTCTGTTTTCTAAAAGAAGATATAAGAGGAAAAAAGAAGACATTTTCTGGATATTTTTTACTTCTTTCTTCTACGATCCTAATGTAAGTAGTTTCTTGTACAAATAATGTTGGTTGTGCTGCTGCTGCTGTCGATTTAAAAGTCCACCAAAAGAGAAAAGAAGATAGTTTTCAAAATGTGAGGAGTCTTTCTTTCGCTCTCTCTATCATTATTATGACCAAGTATGACAAGTAGAGATGTGAAATATGTGCATGACAACATATTTATGACGTACGTCCACACTTACTTTACGCACCAACATGGCACATACTTATATAAACGTTCAAGTTACCGTCACAATGATATGCATTTCTGTGAAACTCTCTGTTTCATGATTCTCTGCTCAGGGGGAAAGTTGAGGTGGAAAATTTTTTTGTCGGAACTCGAGAAAAAACTTTGCTCGTTATCGTTTTCTTTCGTGATGATGATGAGACGATGGAAAGAATTTTAAGACAAGAGAAAAGACTACCGTGGAAAAATATAAAGTGCAAGTGGCTAAAGAAGAAAGGATCGCATTTATTTACAGACACAAGGAGGAGGAAGAGGTTCAAGTGGTCGTGTTACAACTACTTGACAGGGGAAGGAAGACAGAAACAAAAAAGGAAAGGTGGAGACGATGAAGCCAGGAAAGAGAAAGGTATTTCACTGACATTGTTATAAATTCCAAGTGCTGCTGCTACCATCATCCAAATAAAACTTGAGACATTTTCATACTTTCAATGACGTGATAACTTGCCAAACAACATCACCGGCTAAATCAAGTTGGTTGTTAGAAGCGTAAAATCACAGAGATTGTATATATTTGCAAAGCAAGCTCGGAGAAAAAATAAAAATAAATCTTGAAGGCTAAACGATCGCATTTTTTGGATCCTTCGTCTCATATTTTAAAAATAACTTTCTTGTCATCTTCCGAAAGCAAATCATCATAAAAAGTCTTTCATTCCAGTGCTTTCTTTTCCCCGGACCGTCCGTTCGCATAGGAAAATTCGCATTCTTGAATGTCAAACAATTTTCTTTACGATTTTAAGATAGAGAGAAAGATTTTTTTTCGATTTCGCTTCTATTTATCTACCTGCACAGGGTATATCAAAAATAGATACATGGCACCAGGCAGCACAAAATGTGTACACAGCAGAACTTTTTGAAGTTTTGAAGATTTTATTTGACGCATTAATTTATAAAAAGTCTCCTTCTCCTACTTATTTACGTTCTATAGAATATCGTAATCCATGTTGCGCATTAATAGGTTTGCATGTATGTATGTAAGTCCTGAGTTCTTTTCCAGTTTGCGTGTAAGGAACTTGTTCTTTTAAGCGTAATGTGCAATCCACAAAAATATATTATGGCGAGGTTTTTATTCCACATTCAGGTCACCTCAAGCGGCGGCAGCGGTTTCATCTTGAGTGGTTAACAAGTAACGGTGAACAAGCAAAAAGACTCTCCAGAGTGAAGTGTACATCTCCGTGGATCCGGAGACTAGACAATTTTTTTTTGTTACCGTTGTGCCTTCATACTTACGGTTTTCCTTCGTCGTTCTTTCATTCCTCTCTGCTATTCCGCTTGTTAAAACACATTTTGCAATAAATATATAATGCGTCTCCCCCTCCCTATCTCTCTCCTACTCTCCCAGCTACTTCTCGTGTGTACAGAGTATAATATATAATGATAATAATAATAAAAAATATTTCAAGGAAACACGCTAAAAATCATTGTACGTTATCGCAGCGAAAAACTCCAATATATTGTATAGGAATGCCGTTATGACGCTGATGGTAGATGCAGAAAGTGGAAGGAAGTCACATATCAATATATCATATCGAATCTTTTTGTGATGAAGTGTGATGAATCTAGGAAAAATAGAGGACAATGAAAGCAGAAAAAAGGCAAGTTATTGTAAAAAGTACGGAAAACTGAAAAGATGCTGCTGAGGAGATGCGGATATGAGATGAAAAGAAAGCAAGCATGTAAGTTAAAATATGTTTATGTGGTGACGATGCTGGCATATTATTTTGTGCTGGTACTAGCAAGATAGAGAACGCACCACGGACATTATAGACAAGTAATCGTACAACAATTCCTCTGGAATTTTTCAATGGCGGAGAAAATCATATCGAATGTATGAAAATTGAGAGGAAAAGCAGGGAACCAGGAATCCTTTGTGCTACAATAAAAAATCCTGAAGCTACTACTACTAGATTTTTTTGCTGTTGAGTAAATAGTAAACGCAAAAGTGGCAGTGATTGCAGTACAAAATGAAAGTCATATCGAATCGTCTTACCATCCGTCTCAAACTCAACATGAACGCACATGCTTTTCAAACTGAAAAACTGATGAAAGGTAAAATAATATGTACATCGTATTATGTAAATTGTAAAAAGTATTAAAGTAGTGCCTACTTACACAAAAATCTTTTACTTTTTTTCAATAAATCTCGGTTTGCATTCCATTAATACGTAAGTCGCATGTTCTTTTCCCTATCCGTCTTTACAATGGCATGCATGCGGCGGAGGAAATGGGAGGAAGAAGAACACACACACAAACATAAGTAGAACACACCTACTTTTCACAATGCTCCATTATTATTATTACTATTATTCATTTTTGGTGGTGGCTGTGTGGTGCTCAGTCCGTATCTCTGATATGGAAGTGGTGTGTTGTACAAATGCTTTATATCACACGGGAAAAGAAGCATAAGCTGTAAAATTGTTTTTCTCGGAAGTTGCAGCTACAAGACCATCGTAACGTGTACATTTATGTTTGGTAACGGTAGCGGCAGTGATGGTTGGCTGGTTGGTTGGTTGCTTAGTGCAGCATTTTCAGACGGAGCGAGAGTCAAAACGTTATTTCTATTATTTATACATATTTACTTGTATATTTTATGTAGACATGTCGGCGTAGTGGTGGTGGTGGTGGTTGTTGGCGATGATGGCATGGTGGTGGTTGAGTGGTTTTCTTGCTTGGATTGCGTACAACGTATTCTTTTTCTTCTTTCCCTCTCACTTTCTCTTGTATTTAGAGTGCTTTCACATGAGCTATCATCTCCTTTCCTTTCTCTCTCCCTTGTTCAGCTAATAATAACCTTTGGAAAATGCAAATTTCTTCTCTCCTCTACATAGATATGAGACACGAGTAGAATGTAATACATTTTTACTATCTGCCATTTTTTGCTCATCCTCCTTCTCCACCTCCGCAGTCCTCAACTACACACAGTGTAAGTCGGTCTGCCCTACAAAATTGTATGGGAATAACAATAATGGAACTAGCTCTCTCAACAGGAAAAAAGGATTCGTGAGGACTACAAAACTGAAAGTATCTAGGACAAAAAATAAGGGAGCATGCAAAGCACATTACTTTTGCTTTCTGCACATCATCACCAATATCGTCATCATCAGCATCAACAACGCTCTATTGTATCATAGAAAATCCTTTCCCAACTGATATTATAACAAATTGGCATAATTTTAAGACATATTCCCACCTTGTATACCTGTATTTTTCGCACTATGTAAAATTATGCGTGGCACAGCCGGGTAAGCAAGCAAGAAAAATTAACTTTGAACATTTTGAACTGGCCACAAGTGAATGCGGCTATTCAAAGCGGAATAGTTTTATGGCCAGCGTGAAATATCTTCCTTCTCTTCAAGTAACCTTGATTGTCATGGTTATTTTACACTACCTTCACCTTCTACATTTTCATGTTTTGATCCTAAGGTCAAGTTGAGATTTTTATAATTCCTGTATATGAACTTTTTAAATTACTGAAATTACTTTTCCCCCTTGCAATTATACTAAACGCTATTGAAATTTTCTTAAATTTTCATCATTTTACCTTACACCTGGAATACAGTAAAGGTAATTTCACTACAACTATTAATAAGTAAACAAAATCTTCCACTGCTTCGGATATAATATTCTACACTTTAAATAATCCTTACACATTAAACTATGCCTTTTACTCTGTAGCAGTCACGAAAGAGTTAATGATTCGTTTCCGGCCATGATTATGCATTACGACCACGGGAAATTATTTTATCAATAGCATCAATACTCACGTTGAAGTTAAAATGTTTGTTTTGTTTATAGGACGCTTTGCGACTACTAAACACTGAAGCAGCAACCATTACGTTTCGTACTAGTTGTTTAAAAAGACTTTTTTAGTCATGTCTATAGTATACCTATAGGAACATATTGTTTACAGAAAAGCTAAAACGGATAGTGAGTAAGATTAAGCAAACAACTTGCAGCTTTAAATATATGGCAAAAGAAAGTTGGCATCAGATTCTGATTCTACGAACCTCCAGGTATGTAAACTTTTGCTTCCTCCTGCTGCTGCTTTCTTTGCAGTAATCATTATCATCTTTTATCAACTAAACTGATTTTAAGTCCCTGTTTTCATGCGTTGCAAGTGTTTTCCTATTTAACCAGTATTAACTGTGAGCCGGGTCCTGGCAGCCGTTTCAGGAGCGGGGTTCCAACGGACAGATGAAGTAAGTCGGTCATGACAAACTGACAACTTGTAAGATTACTTGGTTCTTAGGGGGCGTCCATTTAGGAGGTCACGCATGTCACAGCCC
>JAHZMV010007053.1:0-11295 GCA_027743765.1 Coecobrya sp. COE2
GCGATGAAAAACACGTCGGTATCCATACTAAATATTTTATAAAAGTAATTTATTGGATGGAGATATAATGTCTGAGTAAGATGTCTAGACATATGTTTCTAAAATTTCCTACCCGTTTTTCATTATCCTTATTGTATTGATTTAAATACCAAGAACAGATGTATTCTTCATCACATTGCCAATGGTGGTACCTTTTCCAGAAGACTGTGAAACACCTGGATGACCTTTGCGTTTCCAACATTCATCAACTATTTCAGTAACTATTCATTTATTTAAGTGTATACCATCAGATACTACAAATGTTGTATTCCGCTGACATTGTAGCTGACGATAAAAGCTTTGTATAAAATATTCACGGCTTCCAAGCTACTCGTGTCGATCAATGTCTTCCTTGTTACAGAATATCAATCTGCGGTCTAGAAAACCCTTCTTGGATGAAAATTTTGGAAGAAACCAACTGTCTTAAAAACGAAGAATGCCAAGGACAAAATATTGTCAAACCCAAAGAACGAAAAATGCCCAAACACAATAGGCTCAGCTGTCGAATTACTCTCCGATGATTGAAAAGTTCCCTATTATTCGTATTATATACACACCAATTGTTACTCGCATTCACATCTACATTTACATTGGTACATATTTTTAATATTCCCAATGATCCATTTGTACAATTTGTACAATGGATGATAAAATTTCTGTTCGTAACTAATATCCATTAAATAGATGCAACCAAATTCAGAGGTTACTTTACAATTTATTTGGGATTTCATATATTGGAAACCACCCGTTTATGCATTATGGGGGATATTGCCCACACTTGAAAATACTATAGTTTTAAAGGCGCAAGTATTACTGAGATCACACAATCAAATTGTGGTTGCATATGAATGGGGAAATGAATTCGACGAGACATAGTGGTTACTTATTACTGCACTCAACCAATTTTGGGACGAACAAATATGTTGTCAGTTCATTTCAATCACAAAAGCTACTAGAAAATCGTGGCTTATATGTACGCTAAAGCCTGCATCTATGTCGTCCATAGTGTGCTATAGATTTGGTCTTGGCATCTACAAATCCTAAACATGTATGCATAGATATAAAGTATCAATCAAATGAAAACACGCTATAAATTAAGAAAGCAGCTGGTATTAAAACTATTCCAGGCATTCCATTTATATCAAAAGATACGGGTTTAAATTTTCTCAGAGATCACTTCAAACAAACAAGTATATATATATTTAATATATACAAGTCTTCTCTCAATCAGTATTCGAATTGCATCTGTTTAAAAGTTGGAACTATTGTTTCGTCGGCATTCTGAACTAATATGAGTGTGTGTAGTTTTACTAGATCAACCCCCTTCCTCAGAGCTTTTCTGTTGATTATAGCCAGGTTTGATCATATCAAGGGTCTTGAAGCCATAGCTGTAATCTCTAGGTGACATTCATGGGCTTGATCATAGTCAGGTTTGCTCTTATCGAGTGTGATCTTATGGGGGTTCGACTGTATTTACGATATTTGCAAGATATTTATCGGACATTTAGAATCCGCTCAGCATTCCTAATTAGATTACAGCTTCCCTACAGTAAAAATTTATTCATGTTGGTAGAAGTAAGTCCAAATTAATTTAATACTATTTTATTCTTAACGCAACAAAGCCCTAATTTTATCTTCGATCTAAAAATAAGTTAAAAGGAGTACAACTGAATCGGCGGTGATGTAACATCGCTTATTAAAGTTCAGTGCACACGTATTTACTATTATGCAACAGAGATTAAATAAAAAATGGGCTGCTCCACCGTTCCACCGGGCTGACATAAATACATTCAATGTTGTTGCAACAATCAACATAGGCACATGAATACAATAATTATAAAGTACGTCTAGTTTCCTGAGGGATTCATGCCAAACAATTACTTATTTAGTTACTGATTGTAATATTTTTTTGCCCTCTTAGATACCGAATTGCGTACTTCCATCCGTTAGACAATCAAATAGGTTTTTGTGATATGCGCTGGAATTTAACTATATATGTCTACCAATGAAACGCAACAAAAACCTTCCCCCATATCCGAATCCATTAAGGCAGCTATCCTAATCTTTATCAAAAATGCATTAGCGAGTTAATGTCTTGAGATCGGACTAATATTGGTTATACATGAAATCACATTTAAGATTACTAAAGAATCTACACGGCATATCTAGAGAAAGCTACTTGAAAGATCTAGAACCTTTCCACTTTCACGGGTCGATTCTATTTTACATTAGGTTTCTTCCTATATAAGTTTGTACAGTGTAAACGGATTCTTATCTGCTGAAGATGAAGGGTCGACGCATTCTTTAAGTTTAATTTTGTCTAAAATAACACGCTATTCACCCAATGCCTCCCCACAATGCGCATACGCATATTTCCTGATTTGAATCTAGTCCCAATAAAGGATGTACCAGTTGGCATGTATTATCCCTTTTTAGTGGAACCGCAGAAGATAAGATGAACTATAGGTCTAATGAAACACAAGTTATCTTCGAACCAATAGACGAACGCTATTGGCATTGTTTTAACTATTGAAACAATTTACAGATTATTTTATCTTCGATCTGGAAAGATGAAAATCGAAACATCTACTACAAAACTATTCATTTTACATTACGCAAACAAAACAATAGGATCATGGGATGTAAGAATCCACATGCGGCATTGATGAGATTATGAAACGCTACTGGGCAAACTCCCAATACTCTGAACGTTCTAGATTTACCGTCCCAAATACTGCAACTAAGGGAATGCTGCACTACATAAACAAACGCCATAACGTTGTGTAATCTAAAAATATTATGTAATAAATGCACGTCTATTATCTAACGTGTTTAATATTTCATCTGTTCAGTACAAATGCCTGCATCGAAATTTGTCGGGTTAAAAAACCCAACCCATCACATGTTTATTCTAAAATGCAGCTGGTAGCAGTGCTGTTATTGCAATTTTTTATTGCTGGTAATAAAATCCATAAATGATTCTACACAAATACATGGAAGTAAGTTAAACGCTTGAAATTAGCCACTGCTTTCCGGTCGTACCAAAACTATCTCTTGCTTAATGAGTTTAATACATATTTTCACCAAGTTAACAAAGCATGTATCGTCTATGCAAAACTACAGTCACATTTACCCAACGAGACGCATAAAATATTTATATAAGTGTCAGGCTGACAATCACCACTTTTGCACTTATTCTCAAACTGCAGCCATTTTATCTATGTATCAGCGATTAGAAATAAAACTCGACGACAAACACTAATAAATAGATAACCACTACATAATATCTACTACAGCCTATTGTAGAGTATAATTGTCACATTATGGCGGGCTTTCAGACTTTAATGCATTCTGCTAACAACTGTATAATTCATAAATACCAATAAATCCGCTTTACTAACTATATACTAGAGAAACTTGGAGCGTACAAGAATATCTATATGTTATTTAGATGAAATTGTAAAACTATTTGCATAACACATACAGATATAGCTAATACCATTTAAATAGGTTACACAACAATATGTTGCGCAACTTCTTGATACGCGACTCAAACCAATCTCTTGGCAATATTCTTATACATGTAAATTTGTAAATAAATATCTAACGCCTCTACTTTTTGCACATGGGATCGGTGCGAAGGGTGGCGGAGCACCACACGAGCTTAATCTCGTGCGTAGCACGCGATTCAATTTCGGATAAGGATAGCAACCGATAAGGTGCTTATCCTTTACATGTGTTATGCATTCCGTCAGGCCAAAAAAATATAAACTTAATTTGCGATGGAACTACTGATCGTATTAACTTCAAAAATTCTGACATTCTTAACATTTGGATTAATCACGTTGATCGAGAAAACTTTAAAAAGTCATTAGCTTCATGTAAATTATTGGACATAAAGAAAAAATGAACCACGAAATTTTGAACGATAAAGACTTTTAACGATGCTCAATTTCTGAAAGATAATTTATAACGGTTTGGAATTTTGACTGTTTGTTTTGGGCACAATCCCATGTGCAATCTACTATGATTTTTCCCTTCAGCTCTTGTACATACCTGTTAGCTGTCAACTCGCTTTTGTGAATTTGAACGACTTTGAGTTTCTTACATATTATACTGGGATACATATTCTTATTCCTGATTGAGATGACTGCTTAATTTACGCTTAAGTTAGAACGTTTGTACCAATTTGAAATAGATGTGTATGCTTTCACATCGCAGAAAATCCAAATTTTGGGAGTCCATTCACTCACTTCTATTGATAGTACACAAAACCATAAAATTCCAGCTGGGTGTAGGAAATACAATAGATTGTTGTGACATAAATCCAATAAGAATATTCCTAAGTTCCGGTAACAACCAATAAAATTTCCACAGCGCTGACCTCAACGAAGTGTTAAAAGTGAATTTACTAGCAAATTAGATTTGCTTCATAATCCGGTCATTGTTACATAATGTCTGGAAGCTTGAGGAAAGGAAAGTTCAGAGATATCATTTAACCTTGGGGACAGCTAGGGGCTAATAAAGTTTTTCTACAAAGTCTAGAGATATTCATCTATCACATTGAAGTACGTATACCAAGACGCACTTATCTTTTATGGTAAAACTGGGCATTTGAATTGTTTTAAATTTATGGCGCATTTCATGACAGTAGAAAGAAACATTAATGCTTCACTGGAATTTATTTTATGTGGAATGTAGTTTTTGACAGTGTTAACTCAATCTACAATACACGGAAAGAAATGACTACAACCATAACATCGGATATTTTATGGCTGCCATGATACAACTATTTCATTTTTACTTATTACATATATGCTTTCATTAAGACAGCAAATCCTGATGGAGCTAAGACGAGACGTGTCTTTCTTACAGAATGCAGAAGCAGATTTTGGTACCAAACTTTTGTAACCTTTGTTACTAAACTTACAATACCATGGTCTCTGTGGATTAAAGTTTATAGTTCTCTAATTATCAAAACCTACCCCAATTTTTCAATGTGAATTCACGTTATCCCAAGATTCGGTTCAAACTTTTTCTCAATCAACTATGTCTACAGAAATTGCTCAAAACCGAGATCTCATTAGTGCTACTACTAGAGAATTTGTAAGTACCTATACCCCATTGGTCAGGAAAAAAATAAGTTTCTTGTACCATAATTGCCTATTAATGAATGTGGGCATGATATATGTTTAGTCTGGACATGACCCTAGACCAAGTGCGTTACGTAGTTTTTTTTCTATTCTGTTCCTTACTTTCTCAAGTCTCTTAAAGTTCTGAGAAGCTGGTTGTAGACTACATTGTTACATCAACGAAAAGTTTTCATCGTCCGACAAAAGCATTTTCCTCCGATTGGATAACAAGCATGACTTTTATTATGCTTAGTTTAGTGTGAATATCTAAGATAATGAAAACGAGATTGGAATATTGTCGTAGAAATTAGAGGAAAGAGTTGGTTGATTAGCTTTCCTATATTTTGGAGAGGCGTTAACTTGAACATAAATCAAACTTGAAAAACAAGATGTATTTTGCGGTCTCAATTGTAAATGTTTAGACCATACGTAACATGTAGTCTAAACAAAAATAATCGAATTATGATTCGAAAAAACTACAAATAGTTGACAGAATTTGCTAAGCATTACAGATAAATGTAATATGCATAAATTATAGTTGTCCAACTTTGGGAATGTTTTTGTTTTCATCAACGCTAACATTGTGATATCGATTGTATTTTCAATGTCATACTATACGTTTTCATTGACTTGGAGAACAATATCAAAGTCACGACTACACAAATATCGTTTCGTAACTTTAAGGTGTCTGGGAACTTTCCAAACACTCGGAGGGCTTAGGGATGGCTGTCATGAGCGATAGAAGCAAGGTACATACTCATTTTCTGTTTTCACAAAATTTTCTACGACACCTTTCATATAAACATGTGGATTTTATATAACAAGTTGCTGTTGCATGTGGTAAATAAAATCGATACCCGTATTTGTCTTAGTTACATGTGCATGCATTTCCCATACATTATTTGAAGTAGAGATTTATTAGTCCGTTACATTCTCCATTTATGGTAACATATTCTACTATACAGATTTGCTCACTAATGTTGATTTGATTAAGGTATTGGTCGGTTTATTACTATTATTTTTCAACCGAGCTTGACTAGACATTTAATGATTCGTAGGATAATATGGATTATAGCCACTGCTTGGGTTGGTGCAGCATCTGTCGCTGCTCTACAGACTTTAGGTTTTTGAATTGAATTTCATCAAAGAGTAAATAGTTTTAAGCGTTGCGTTATTAGTGCTTTCCATGGCGATGACTTTTCGAATATGAAAAATTACCTCATATTTTCTTAATGGTGATGCATTTCTTTCAGTTCCCTGATAATCCGTTCACATATTCGCAAATATTTCTGAAGATAGTGTTACATCTCTAGATCACTCTACTTCCCAATTTCCATTCTGCTGATATTCCATTCCATATAGCTGAAGGAGGAAAAGACAAGTCGTGGCCTTTCTCTTGAAAATAATCTACCAAATTTAGTTCATTTATAAATCACCAACTAGACGACATAATCTCAATTTATTGTATGAAGCCATCCTCATCTCGATTGGAAGCTAGTTCAATTCTTCAAGAAAATCCAACTATAGTAAAGTGGAGAATATTGGCGATGACGTTTACCATCAGATTACTATCGTCTTATGTTTGACTACATGGAAAGCGATTACCCACTGCTGAGTGTATTCCGAAACAGATATCTAGTCAATGCTCCGAAGGTTTTTTTATACATTGTGAGCAATACCTAGATAGTGAGATCATAATGTTTGCTTTTACTTGGCAGCTACATGGAGCAATGGGTAGAAATAGAGAAAGTAGATATAAAAATTGAAGATCATCGCTTTCTTTCATGGCTGTCAACTCCTACGTATATAAATCTTTTTGATATACGGAAGGTTTGACAGGATGAATTTCGTTCTCACAGTCGGTAGCATTCCAATTGCGAAATCTTTCTTACAGCTTTCATTCAAGGATTTCTATTTACTGTTACAATATGTTTTCTAGGGACCATTAATAAAACAGCTGCTTGACCCGATGATTTGGAAACTGCTCAAATACGTTTGGTATAATGCTAGACGAACGGTTGTTTAATAGTAGAGTACGCCTATTTCTACCACAGTTTCTCAAAAGCACAGTGGGGAGACTAGGGAGCGTGCTTCATTATGTTTTTTTCTTCCAACAGTAGACTCTATACGAATCGATCGCACATTGAAAGAAAAAGTGTTGGTGTATCAAGATTCTCGATTAAGTCATAAGTCAGTCGCACAACTATTTCAAGATTAGATTGATTCCCAAATGGGGACATTATCTACAAGATTCCAAAGATAGAACAGGTGTGACGTATCTAAAACTTAAAATATACACAGATTACAGATCTTTCGCAACATCATGCTCCTCCTTCAATCATTTGACTCCTAGAATTTCCCATTGTGCACATTCTACATACGCGCTACTTTCTCTTAAACTTACATCGAATGTATTTTATAACATGCACCTGAAAGTTTTCTTTACTTTCGTGGGCTTAAAAGTGGGACAGGAGCAAATCAAATAACTAGTAACGTCATAATTCCATTTTTTATAAAAGAGTTTCTGGCTTGTCACCTTAGTAAGTCGTCACTGTAGCATACAATTTCGGAGTTTCAGAATTGTCACCAATGTTTCTTTTAAGAAATATAGTTATGGATGCTTTAAGATTTTTTAAAAATCTAGTTTCGTTTTTGAATGATATTCCTGGAATCAAATTTTCTGCAGTTGTATAACGCCGCCCTCACAAATATCATAACATACGTCATTGTCCTGACAGATATCCTGAATGGAATATTTTGTAGTGATATATTGTTCACTTTGTGTTTGAAAATGCTGCAAATACAAATATTCATTCAATATCAATCATACATAATAATATTTAAGTTTATCATATTTTATAAGTTATTTAAATATTTCGCACTGAATTATTAATTGGCTCCAAAGTATTTAGTGTCTTATGAGGTATTAAGTATTACGTTTACTATGATATTTCTATTTCACTAGACATAACCTATCATAGCATTGGGTGTAACAATTGGGCATATTTAAAGTAGAATTTCTAATTTGTGTATATTCTTATGTTACAATAAATAAAATGGAATAATTCAACATTGCCTTAATTTCATGTCTATGAAGTGCTTACTTTCAGTGTTTCTTGAGAATTCGGCATGGATTCCGTGATAGTAAAAATATTTTCTGTTGTTATAAGAAGCAAGGACATGGACATACAATGCAAACATTATGTGCATTTATTCTTAAGGTGGCGAAACCAACCCAACTAAAGTAATAGTTGCAGTACATACGTAAATGTCGTTCAGTATAGTCAAATTGTCTACCTTATATAAGGGAGTAGTTTTCAAACACAAAATACGACTAGTCCTCTAAAAAATGGTGACTTATTTCAAATTTGATAACAAAGTTGGCCGTAGTGTAAGTATCATAATAAACTCTAGTGTACAACTTTCTCCTAAGTTCCAAAGAAATGCCATTTTCTTTTATTGTACGCATATTTGCATTAACTTAACTTTTTCTAAATCACTGTTCGGTTGCCGGGACCTTTCAGCACTTCAAGGCAATCTATTCTACTTTAAAATAAATCTGCCATCATGTAATGGGTGGCACGAAAATAAGTAGCCCAGCTGGACAAAATGGTACAGCCCAAATTATTAGTTGAAATGTGGTCCCCAACGAACGTAAAATCATTTTCAAGCAATAAAACAAATATCCAGTTCACAATCCCGTGTTGCAATTCATTATTTTCAAGCAAACATCAAGCTACGCTACACACTGCAAAAGCCCGCATTTCATTTTTGGAGGAGCAAAGTTTCGAGATCTGGGGTATGGGTGTATGGGCAGGAAATAACCCGGATATCAGCCCCATTGAGAACCTATGGGATATTCTTAAGGAATCATCACATCAGACTCCAGTACCTAAAGCAAAATGTAAATTAACCGATCAGTACCCTGGAAAACTTACGAAATTCGATAGTAGAACCCTTGCCAAACCAAATTTTTTCAATGCTAGAACCCCATGGAGGATCCACAAGATGTGAAACAATCAACACAAAAATTTCCATCAAGATCGGTAAGGTAGTTTTTTAGTTATACCATTTTGAAATTTGAACTCCAAACTGGGCTACTTACTCTCGTGCCACCCTGTATCAAAATGTAATTTTACGCGTAAACCATATCAAGATACACTGAAACAAAATAGCTACAAGTTGCTCAACCGTAATGTGCTTTTCTACATTTATCGTCATGCATGGTAGAAATATTGACACCTCTTGTATAAGCGATTCCTAGAAGTTAGTGAGCGAAATATATGGCATTGTTGAATTATCGCCTCACCAAGTCAATGAAATTGTTCCATAAGACAGTTTGCATTCACGCATTAGGGTTAGGTAATGTAGGTTTATTTTTGTTGAATAAAGTGGTACTTGAATGCATATTCGTCTCATGAAAATATAGTAATTCTTCTGTCTGCGGAACTTTTTGCGAACTTTCAGAAGCTTTTAAGCAGAAATTTAAAGTGGGAATGTATAGACACTAGTCCTGCATTATATTCATAAATCGTAATTTTCACGTAATTAACGTCATAATTGCCACCATGATATTTATAACAAAAATGATGCTGGATGGTTTACAAAAACTTCGATTTTTCACACGTATTCGGCAACAAGGTTACCCAGAAGCTACTGTTGCATAACTCTTTGTTTGAGGCTTATCACCTAACGCCAACTGCAATCGTTCGGTGTTTTCTTTTGCCATAAGTGATATACCTAGGTACTTACAGTTAGATAAAACAATCGAGGACGAAAATAGGGAACTATAATTCTTCAATGTTCCTGTTTTCTGTATTTTTTGTCATCCTATTTTGTAATAACATATATACAAGCTGTTGTTTAGTTTGTTTTCGTGCTCCACATTCATTTAATACCTGATTCAAACAAACAAATTATCACTTTTCTGATGCCTGTACATAACTTGAGGGTGTTTATACACAGCCTGGAATGTGAATAAACGATGTTTAATATTTATCCAACGTAAACAAATAAAGAAATCAATAAAATCAACTGGCAAGTGCGCGAATAAACGGAACTGAAACAGAGAGGAGGAAGCACGTATTTGAAGGGATAAAAGGAGACAATGATGATTATAAAGTGGTAAATACACAGTTCTAATATAGGATACACAATGTGTTTACATTCACAGAAGGAGTTTTATACTCTACAAACCTTATATTATATTGACATTGGTAGATATACATCGATCTTACGTAATCGATATAAATATTGTGTAGTCCTAAGAGATACGTCTACAGAAGTCTGTATGAACGACCGTGAGGCCCACTACAGAAGAGTATGGTATCTAATTTGACGGATGGAATACTAACAATTGTTCTTGAAGGTTAAAACAGCTTTGTTACCATTTTCCATAGTTTTATTTATTTATTTGCATTGAAAGGTTTATTGCATCTACATTATATATTAGAAAGAATTTCAAAATCATGCTACCCACGAGGAATCGACACTATAGTAAAGATATATATCCATTCTTGTAAAAGTTACTGAAAATTTGTACCAATTAGCAAATGATGCAAGAGGGGTCGTTACACCACATCGAATTAAATTTTACTGATCTCGTGCGCATAGCAATTGTGTTTCAAATTACGGAAATTTCCAAGAAATTATCTATAATTTGAAAGGCTAACACTTTCCAATGAATAATACAAATTATCGAATCCAAAAGCTACTGATGAACTGCATGTAGCGTGTTGGAATGCCATTTTCAGCAAGAACGTTAACTACATCTGCATTTTCTAGTTTTGGAACCAAACATCCTGTTATTCAAACATCAAGCGAGTCGATTGTATGGAACTCAACAGTACAACTAAGAATTGGTTACGCAATCAACGATGATGCATGCTTGTATTGTCCTTAAAATGGGAAAGTGGAACAAATAAGTACATTTTGTTGCAACATCAGCTGATATCACACTGTTCAAACTACGGAAAACATTATTATTTCTGCAAGGGTAGATTTTATCCCCTTTTAGTATTACCACAGGAGATTATGTAATTTTTTATTATGATATTGCAAACGTATTGATAATATAATTATTATAGAAGTTGAGTGGTAAGTAGGGCTCAATTTTAAAAATAAA
>JAHZMV010007054.1:0-10998 GCA_027743765.1 Coecobrya sp. COE2
CCCCTTGTCAAAACTGACAAAAATTGCTTTGGCTCTTTGTCAAGACTGGCAAAAATTGCTGTGGCCCCTTGTCAAAACTGACAAAAATTGCTTTGACTCCTTATCAAAAATCATTGACGATATGGAACCGTTTTGTGAATTTCGGGAACAATATGAAGCAAATAGAGGGGGAGAAATTGTTGGGGTGAAAGTGGAGGGAGTGTAAGGCAATTATTTGTAGGAGCCATCAGTGAAAATACTAAGAGAGTTTATTGAGGGTGCTGAGGTGGATTAGATGTGTCCATGGCCAGGAAATGTTTAATGGTAATGTTGATGACAAGCAGATTAAAATTATTGCTACCATGATAAATGATTTTGTTATTTGGAATATGAAATCATGTTCATCAATCTTGAAATCATGTTTGCTGCCAGACGATTTTTCAGTACAAAGCTGTCGGATTTGTGTTCAGAATTGGAACTGTTTCAGTTGTAGATTAACGACTGCCACAAATCTTTCTATGGAATATTGTAATATTCCAAAGAGGGCCAATTTGAAAGCAGAAACTGGAAACCTCAAAATTAGGCACAAAATAGAATGACTACCGACATCAGTGAAGGAAGATCTCAAGAATGCAATACGGAAGTAAGAATAGTTACAATGCGAATTTCTCATCAGATTGTTTGTTTTCTATACATTATTTTGGATATGGAATTAAAGGGAAAAAATCATTTCCCGGACTAAATATATATATTAGGTCTGATTTCCTTAATCTAACTACATTTTTTTAAAGTTTGTGGCATGCATGTTTACTTTGATTAACTTCCAGTTTTGAATTATTGTTAGATCAATTTATTGATATTGCAGTTGAAATTTATTTTAAGCATATTTTAAGCTGAAAGTTGTACGTTTACTTTTATCTTGCAGTTTCATAAATCAGTCATAAATTAAATTCAGGATTCGCTCCATGTTATGGATTGGATAAATTCATAAAATGGGAAATTATTTCTAGATATTACACTTAATATTAATCCACTATAGCAGTTGGATTAAGGAAATTAGATATTAATGACATGAATAGATCTTGAATGCATAAAAATGCAATTATTCCTAAACCAAAAATAGATCGAAAAATTCGTTTATGATAAATTCGCATAACAATTATTTCAACTGTTTATATACTTCCGCATTAAAAGTTTGGCTCTAACCAAAGAGAAATGTACAATCATTGGTCATTTTAAGTTGCTTATTTCTGAAGCAACATAAATTATTTTACCAGTTCCAACAAAAAATTATACTCAGAATGGAGTAGTACATACAGTTGAATAATTGTTTCACACTTCAACCCAAATTGTATTTTCATTACCCCAATTTTTTATTAGTAAAAAATTCCCCCACGATGCTAACTTCAGTATTTAAAAAATACTTTAAGTTACACAGGCTCCTATTTTTCTATTTTCCCGAATATGTTGTTGTGTGGGATTCTGATTTCAAAACTCTTCTTGTAAACAATTCACGCTCAGCTTGGACAGTATGGATTTTGCTTAGACTAAACGCTCTCCTCATTGTAGTCACAAACACCGCCGCTATATATACCCACTACTACATCCAACCACTTCCTAATTTCTATCTCACACACGTACTCATTTTTGTAATCGGTGTAATTACAGTTCTTGTTGAGCTAGCTTTAGCTGTAATCTTACTTGGTAGAAGGGCAGAGTGGGTGGCTGGGGGAAACCATATACACCACCTGGATATCCAGCTAACGAAATGTAAACTGTCATTTCAGAAACCTAACAAGAGATATGTTAAAATGTCAGTCAAAATTCTAAATTGTTTACTTTAATTATATACAGGGTACAAACCGCAGTCATTCAATAAAAAAGGTGAGTTGAAAAGCGATGGAAAATATGACTACTTCGGACTTGGCGTTTGCTGCATAGGTGTTTGTCTAGCAATCTGCCCATATTGGATATGCATGTTCCTTTTGTTTGAGGATTTCGACTCGATTCAATACCTCTTGGATTTGTTTCTGCCGGAGAGAATGTACCGAGGTTCAGGAACTATTTGGTTGTCCATCCTACTCCGAGTGGTGTTGGCTTCTGCTCCAGTCATTGACATAACTCGAGAGATAGCCTTTTTCTTTCCGGCTGGAATGGCTACACTTGGATTTGCGTTTCATTGCTTGCGATTTCTTGCACATGAGATGAAAACATTCGAAGAATTCATACAGAATTATACCAGATTCACCTTAGCATATAGACACATAGAGTTCTATTTTGGAGACCTTATGTTTACTTGCATTACCGTGGACTACTTGGCAACCGTTATCGCAATTGGATTTGGTGTTGTTGGTTATGGTAAAATCGTAACGATAATGTATGTGATGGGCATAATTCTTGTGGTTGGTGCAGTAGTTGTCACAGGATTTGTATTCTTGAAAATTAAAGCTGGGACAACAATGATTGAAGATATGAGAGAAGGTCGATAATTCTTGCGAAATTGAGGTATGCGCTTTTGAAGACAAGAAGTGCGAAGAATGTACTTAAACGTGTGATGAGTTTGAGGATTATTGGGATGAAATATGGGTCATTTTTCTACATTGGAAAAAACTTCTTTCTTGAATATTTCTCATATTTGTCAGAGCATGTAATTGATGCCGTGTTGCTGTTTGATCTAAACTAGATAACAGATGTTACAAATGTTATTTGAAGTTTCTTGTATTTTGAATCATCATATAGCCTGTACATTGGTTAATGTTAATGTAGAATACTGCATTATTTAAAAGCGCAACGGAACTAAATGCTAAGTAATGTATATCCTTGTTAGCATCGATTTATTTATTGATTCACTTAGCACTTAAAATTTATTCTGGAAAAAGATAATTCTGCTGATGGAACCAAACCAACTTTCATTCATATAATCAAAAAGTCCATTAAAGTTTGAATTGTTTTATAAAATAGATTGGTTTTAAGCCAAAAGCTTTAAAATGTCTAGTTTGGATGCTAAGTTGGCTATATAACTACATTTAATATACGTAAAAGTATGGGCATTCAATATTTCGTATAATTTCAAACAGACATGTAATGCTAATAAGTTAAATAGGTGAATGCAGTAAATGTTAATGTTAATGAGTTAAACCGTTTATTCTAATACCTAAGTAATTGATAATGATATTAAAATATGCACTATTTACTAATGACAAAGAATTATATTTACCGAATGATTAAACCTATGAAAAATTTAATTTAATTTTTTTTAAATTCTTTTAAATTATGACACTAGAATAGTCGTATAACATTTGAAGTACTTACATGAAACATTATAACTTAATCTTGCAATCCTGAATTCTCTTGCTTAATATTCCAAGTGAAAGTACATAATTTGGGAAGCAAATTTGCGACTAGTAATTAATTTAGAAAAGGCATAAACCTTTGGACAATGGATATAAACCCGTATAATATAAGAAAAATGTTAAGCTTGTTACTATAATAATGATTTTGTTATTATTTCTTGTGGAGAACACTGTTCATTTTAATTGTCGGATTAAATAAAATAAAGTTCTTTGATCACATCATAAAGAAATTCAAGTAGGCTTGCAACTCATATTTTATTCATTAATTGCATTCTATTCCATTTTAGCGGAATGAAAAAAGCAAGAAAAACCGTTGATTCTATTTACTGCAAGTAAGTTATAATCCTTGCAAAACGGTCCAGAGCGGTCTTCTGACTTGCCTCAGGTTCCGCTTTGCAGACGTGCCCCATCCAAAAATATTTTTTTAAATGTGACATTATGATTGAACCACTTGACAAGTTCATACGATTTATAAATGGTATTTTAATTCACGATCGTCTTAGCAGTCTAACAGACAGTGAAGGCGTTGACGTCAGAGAATATATTCGACATCCTTGATATTATTTCCTAAAAGTATATACATTCTGATGACGTATTCACAGGAATGTATGAACCTTGATATGAAATATTAGTCATGGGAGTTGGTGAAAAGATTTCATAATGCAGACAAACTTTACGGCTATTAATGCGAGTTTTTAAAGAAATTTATTCGCAATGGACTGCATAGTAAACAATGTATTCCTAAACAAAACCACTTAATTTAAATGCTTTTCAGCAAGGACATGATAACCGATAACGCCAAGTGTTTTGAGGTCATTATAGATTGTCTCAATTATCTGCATTATGGAGCTGGTTATTTTATACAAGCAACTTTTCCCTGATTAACACGGTTATATATCTATTCTATCGAATTGGATTGGATGTGCCAGACAATAATGATATGTCCATAATATTTTTAATAAACTGATTCATATTCACTTCATATTGAAACTTTGAGATTACTGGAGATAGGAGATAGGTTAGTTTACGAACCGTGGAATATATACAAGTTTTATCTAAGTTGTTATTGTCTGTTTATCTATGCCGTACCTTACACAGGTGGGCGGATATTTATTGGCAGAACGCAGAGTTGTTGTCTATTTCTGGGGCATTTTTTATCAAACGGGCTGATAAGCGTATTAATTCTCAACGTTTTGTTGCTTTTGTAACGTTTTCGCTACCTGAATCTTGAAGCAGAAGGCATTGTATTTTGCGAAGAGTAATCATATTGAAGTTGGGTTTAGAGAAGTGTGGTTGATTGGCATTAGACAGAAAAATTACATTTAAGCTATTGTGGCCGTCGTCCCGTGGCAAAACTATTCCCGAATACTATTGGCGTTAAAATCCTGTGGAAACATGTGTAACTGTACAAAATTCAGTGCAAGATTGGTTGCTTATTTTGACCTGGTATGCTATTACTATTAAACTATTCTCTCGATATTCTTTAAATTCCATATCCAAATCTATAATACTCATCCATCTTTATTTTTAGTTCTTATTTGGTATGTTACTGGTGGCACTCAGTTTGTTCTCTGTTTCGAGCTTTCTGGACTCACTTTCTGGTTCTACCCGGAAACAGGAAACTTTGAATCAGCCTGGTAACAAAAACCAGGCTTCTAAAATATGAAAATATAGTAATTTTATAAACTGAATAATTATTTGTAATACCAGATCCAATAGAAATAGTGGACCAATACGGATTTCTACTTACAGTCATGGTTTGGTCAGCTAAATCACTACAGAATTCTATAAACCTGGTAAATATAGACAAAGTTAAAAGTCTGGCATGGTAACCTGTCAATGATATGCTAAGTGTTGATATAAATGTTCATAACTATTTCTTTCGTAGGAGTCAGCACCTGACTCGGCTGTCGAGAAAGGAAGGCTCTGGTTACTTTTGAACATAATATTTATTGCTACCACAGCTTTCTCTTGTCTAGTGCACAAGATTTACCAGGAACTAGTTATGATTGTAGTTTTTCGTATATGGTTTCACCATATCGTGCGAGAATATATCAAGTCTCTAGAAACTAAAATGATGCAGAGATCCGGGAAACATGAGTCTAATTCCGGAGAGGTCTAGCAAAATTTCATAATAAGTCATTAGCATTCCCAATTCAATTAATTTACTGATAAAGGTTATAAACACTTATATCATGATATGATATGTTATGTAAAGAATAAATAAAAATATACGGGTCATCAATAAGTTTTCTGAAACCTAAGTAGCATCATTATGAGAACTCCCAACTAGGAAACGCTAGTCCAAACTACTGACATGAGAAGATGCTTTATTCATTCCTTTAGAAACGCGAACATGGAGGCAATATAAAAAGTCATGCAAATAATAATGAAAGATTGTTGGTATTTTCAACGCCAAATTTGGTCGACAGACTTGCAGCAGGCACGTATTAATCTTGTATAAAATTTATTAGCAAAATAACAGTTAATTTGGGTTACATTAATTCTGGATAGCACATAATAACCGTACGCGGTGGAATAATATCACAGGCCTTAATAAATGAATGCCATATAGTACAACCCTAGATAAACGACAATGGCATGATTTTTAAACCCTGATAGTGTAGACTTATATCCTACAGATTACATAAACTATTAGAACAGTTCACTAGTCACTCACTAATCCAAATTTATCATGTTTATCAAAATGTCCATATATCTGTTAGATTCATATTTGTACTTAAATAATATCATTCAATAAATTATTGTGTTGAAATTTCACAAACCACAAGTATCCATGAGTTTATCAAATATTATCTTACCATTATGTACTCCAAATTTTTTAGTTGTTTTATCATCATTCCCTAATTACGTAGGACCAACGAAATATGACCATTTAGTAGGCTTTGGTAATGTTTGTGAGATTCGCATTTTTCGTGATATGTGCGGTTCTTGTCACATGATTTGTTTTATTGAAAATTAAAGCAGGAACAAAGATGATTGAAGATATAATAGAAGCTGGGGAAACTCTTGCGAAATTTAGGTATGAGTTTTTGAAGACAAGAAGTGTGAAAAATATACCTAAACATGTGATGAGTTTGGTAATTATTGGAATGGAATATTGATCATTCTTCTACATTGTGAAAAATTTCTTTCTTGAATATGTCCCATATTTGTCAGCCTATGTTATTGACGCAGTGCTGTTATTTGATCTAAACTAAATATAACATTATTACATGGAATATTTGGTTATTCCAGTGTTATTTTATTGCTTTAGCCTTCTCGGTACACTAGTTAAATACTAATATAGAATAGGACATATACACACATAACTAAAACTTATCATTTATTGAATTTATATCGGTATGAAAAGTCAGATTGTTTGGTTTATTTTTCTTGTGAATCATTTGTAAGTCTTGGGAGATGAGTGCTGGCAAATATCACTTTCAGCTTTCCTCACTCGCTCTCTATTATTTACTAGAACAGCTACGAAAATCTTTAAGCCTACGAAAATCTTTAAGCCTACGAAAATCTTTGTAGAAAAATTATTTATCCAGTTTGAATTTCAAACTATAAGTTAATCAAACAATCAATAAATGTTCAAAACAACCTACAACATTACTAGATACAAACCTATCTTTAAACAATTTATTACTTCTTTTCTCCCACACAAATTTTACTAGCGACAATTTTCTTCTTTCATGAATTGTAAGTATATCTACTTGCTCCAGTAATTTTAACGTGTCAATTACATTGAGATTAATACAGATTTTATTGTTATTAGGCTTGCGATTGAAGTGTACATACAGAAATCTAATTATTCTATTCTGTATTTTTTGTGGTTAGGTATCTGTTTGCACCGCCCAGATTATTACACAATAATCAATAATAATGGTTACATGGGCTGATAGAAACCTTTTATGACGTTTGGAGAATCTCCTTAATTGGTACATAATGCATAATGCGTTTACAATCTTTTTATCAACTGTATCACTGTGCTCCTTAAAACCTAAGCAGGTGTCTATCTGCACACCGAAGTATTTAACTGACAGAACACGTTCAATAGTATCACCATAAATATATAGACATAAAGGGCCCTCAGAGCTTGCCTTACTTCTAGCAAGTCTGCAGATAATCTCTTCCTTCACCAAATGAGTTACACAGGGGACGCGGAACCATGGGGTACATGGGGTATTTGTACGCCACAGACTTTTCCAGGGGGGTACAAAGGTATCTCTGTACTCCACAGAAATTTTAGTAAACCTTGCTTTATTTATTCACTAGGAATAATACATTTGCCACAAATTTATCAACACGTTTGCCTCGTTACACTCGGCTTATTTCTGATAAGTGTATATTAGTTTCGGGATTGACGAACTTTACAATATGGTACGGTGTTCGTGCAACGCTTGTAAACCAACGGCCTGAGGTGCAACTAATTGTAATTTGTGGTGCACAATAGACAGCAAGCTTAAATTACAAGGGCAGGGCCGACCAGGGCAAAAGGGATTTTTTTAATTAATAAAAAATCCAAAAATATTAAAACTTTTTATGTAACTTTGTAATTAAAGCAGTCCAAAATTGACTTAACTTGCAATGCTTTCTCAGAATATCCTAATATCGCTTAAATACATTAAAAATATTGCCGCGAATCCCAACATTTTCTTATAACCTTTGAATTTTACTTAAAATTGGCCAAAAATGTTTTCTGCAAATCTAACGTTTCATAACATCTCCATATCCGTACTCAAAATCGATGCAATATGGGTTTAAAAATGTAATAATTTTGTTAAAATCTCCGTATTTTTATTATAACTCATTCAAGCTACTTCTAAAAATATCATAATATCCTGCCAAATGCGCTCAGGTAAATCGATCCAGGTAGCACACCTACATTTATATCGTAATAACTAGATACATATTTACTAAACAAAATACAGAATGGAACTGCTAAGTTTTCATAAAATGTTTTCATTTTCAAAATTCTGTTAGGCGCCACACTACTGATAGAATTTTGAACAAGTTCAGGCTCTAATTCCGCTGAAATATGCTTATCCTTTTCAAAGAGCCTATCTCTCTGGTCAACTAATTTACAGATTTCTAAGGCATCATTTTTTCTAAAATTAATTACTTATCGTATCCGAAGATATCATATACTAATTTTTATATGAATACTGTCAGGACTCGTGAAATATGAATATTCCTGGTACAACACCAGAAGCACATTATTATTCAAGTTACTGCAGTAAAGCTGCATTCAAGTAAAGAATGCAGTTATGCTAAAAAGTGTAACAATAGGAGCATCTTCTTCAGCTGGTATAAAAGGCCCAGCCGTCATCATGATATCATCAGTTTGTTGCTCTTTCTTTTGCCGAGATCATCTCGAAGAACCGTAGTTCAGTTTTATTCTGACTCTTCTCTAGTTGAGCTTGCTCCTGGAAAGTTTAATATATTTTTAGGAAACTTTGGAATTCCTATTTCAAGAGACGCTTCCAAAGTTCCCATCTCACGACAACCCGAAACCTAGCACAAGATAAATCGTGAAAACAAAATTCACTGTGTTTTTACGCCGATTTATTTACGCATTATCGACAACAGTCAATAACGCATAAAATAGCAGTAGACGACTTGTCACTAGCTTTCATATAAAGCATTTAAGTAAATGCTAACCATTTCCACTAGTTTACATATGTAATTTACATACATTTATGCATGGCCTATGGCTGTACAGGTGAACCTTTGTCATCATAATCATTAAATTAGCATATTCAAAATAATTGACATACGGGACTTCACAATACATACATGGAGCTATAATTTAACAATAGAAAAAATTATAAGTACATCTGTTGTAAGATATTAAACACCGACTGAAGTGAAATCGAATTTTGAACACTTATGAATAATTTTGAATAGTATTATTGCAACTGAAATTAGTTGTAACGAATGGCGAGGCAACTTACTTAGGTAGCTTTTTTCTGTGCTCAGCACAGGAAAATTTTTATGGCGTTTTATGAAATATAAAATGTGCGATACAGTCAGTTATAATATTTACACGTATCTCAAGTTATTTATTTCACTCAATAAATAAATCTATATTTACTCAAATAACAAATAAATTTGTTAGCATAGATACAGTTAAAGTAAATAATTTTAATTTTTAGAAATCTTTTTGTAAAGAGTTTGGGGAAAAACTACCAAACTTATGGACAAAGGAGAATTATGATTTCATTTTAACTTGCTTTTCATAAATTGTCATCCGACTTTGCCTCTTCCTCCTCCGTGTCTCCACCAACAAACGTTACATAAATTTCATCCAATTTAGCTTCTAGGTCCTCCAAGCTTTCTCGTAACTTTTCAATTTCCACTAGTTTTTGCCTCAACTCGGCGATTGCCACCTTTCCCTGTTTTCGAAGTGACAATCCCCACGCCGCAAGAGCAAAATGACCGGCCATTACCACTGCCGAAAACGTTGAATATAGTCGACTTGCTTCACCTCCGTAAAGTCCGAGATTACAAAAATCATGCACTCCATGTAGACCTTGTGTCACAGCATTTGACAAATTTTCTTTATCGTAAACTGAAAGCCGTTCGATTTTTCCATTCACTTGTATTTCCAAATTTCCTACAAATTCCAAGAGCAACGTTTTAGCACACGCAGGTCAATAGATATACATTAGTATAAATACATACCAATTTTTTTGTGTACGATGTCTTTCATCCTCCGGATTTTTGTAAGGACCCTGTTATTCTTTTTTACAAAGCAGCATCGATCATCTGGTGTCATTGTTTCAAATTTAACTGCAGCCAATTTTGTTGATAAGTTCGTAATTTCATTTCTCAATTTGTTCAATGCCTCTTCTATCCCTGCCTTTTTTTGTGGAAAGTCCTTCTGAAGAATCACGTTGGCTTCTTCTATCTCTTCCCACACCCCCCAAAGCCTGGCCACCTCCAAACCCAATCCAAAACAAGAGAAAAGGGTAGTCACTCCTAGCGCATTGTTTGCCTTCTCTTGAATACAATCGGATACACACTTAATGGTACAATGGTCGGCTACTTTATTTGTTCGAAGAGCAGATGCCGACTTGTCGCTGTCCGTAGAATTTAGGGGTATGTACTTCTTACAGATATTCAAAAGGGGCTCAACCTTTTCTTCTGAAACACAATCTGTCGTTGTAATCAATCTGTGAACTATTTTCATCGGCTTTTGATCATTGATGTAATTTGTAATGGATGTCCACATGCCGCGCAGAGGAGCCGCAAGACGTCCAAATCCATTAAAATCTTTAAAATCTTTAGCAGCCTTTTAATAAATTATAGACCACATTTATAATACGATTACAACGCTTCTACGCATATCTATGATAAAATTCAAAGTAATTGTACATCAATATAATTTTGTATACCTCCGAAAAGACTTGCTCAAGCATGTTATTGTATTCTGCAAAATCGGCCATTATTGTGATTTTAAGATGTGTATTAGTTATTAATCTATAATCAAAACATTATGAATTTAACACAATAGAAAAAGTTTCTACCTTGACCTATGATTTATGTAATTACTTGTTAACATTAATATCTGTATGTAGTTTTTTTTACCTGGTCCACAATGTTTATGTTCCCTTAAATACGTAGTAAAACCTCCAACTCTGATATAGAAATGAGA
>JAHZMV010007055.1:0-25460 GCA_027743765.1 Coecobrya sp. COE2
TATACAATAAAAAGCCCAATTTTGTCATCAGTCTCCAGGTCTCGGATTTTCAAGAAACGCCACTGTATCTAGGTAATTAGAACAATATGCTATAAAAGAATGATAGAACATCCTCTTATTACATTAGCCGTGATGAGGGTTTGGTGAAAAAAGTGTGTGCACAACAGTGAAACTCGGTTTTTTGTGTGTATATCCCGTGACTCATATCATCATCATCCACACTTTTTGTTATAATTGTTTGCACTCTGTGTCTGTGTCGTCGACTCATTTTTTACTTGACTTTTGGACGCATACTGTTTTAAAATCTTCACCAGAGCAAGAAAATCCGGTTCGGTTTTGGCTGGAAGCTGGAAAAGAGACATTTTCGGCCACATTCGAAAGCATTCTTGCACGCAACCGAGCTCAAACGGGATTCTGGAAAGAGTTACGTGTGTATATAGGTATTCATTTAATTATGCACCTATAATAAATGCCTACATCATCATCACATCAAGCAAGAAATGAGACAATGCTGTTGTCTGTGTGTGTGAAATGAGCACTGGTGTAAAATAAGATTCCATAATATTCCACTCGTGCATTCATTTCCATGGAAGGTGTAAAGGATAGAAACTCTGACCAGTAGACTAGAGAAACATTTCAGAAAAGGAAGGCAACGTGTTTTTCACAATGTAGCAACTAATCAAAATATTTTATATTGTTTTGTCTAAAATGTGTACTAGACAGTGTCATAACAATACCGATTTCAATAAATAGATATCAAGCTAATTATATAATTAGTTAAATGGGAAACATTCATTTGTTGGAAATACAATGACTATTGACCAAAATGATGTTCATTTCCCGATCTATTGTATTCCGTTTCTCTAGAATGTGAATGTTGCATACAAAAAGTTATACATCTCCACGTTCAGAATATTTTTGCAACAAAAAAAGACTCATCATAGCGCTGTTACAGCTTTAAGCGTTTCTCTTTACTTATTAATGCACATTAGGTACTGGTTTCATGTAAATACGCTGCGTTCTAGGCCTCTTTTAAAAAATAAACCGGTGGCATCAATAAAGTAACAGAAAATTGTGGTCGATTAAGTGCCGGTAGAAGTTGGGCTTACTTTGGAATGTACATTTCTAGTACCTGTTTTAATGAATTTTACAGAATACATGAGATTATTGATGGGCATGTCAAATTTAATAGTATGCTTTGGTTCTTTACTATAAACCCTTGTTCTATCTATTGTTCTTGGGTTTTGATGAAATAACTAAACAATCGAAATAGAGGTGTATAACCGTCATAATGTCTCATGTTGTTAAATAAGAGTTGGTCATCGGCTCTTCATAATGAGTCGTGAATATCTCCATGATTTTTCTGTAAAAACTGATCACTTTTCGGCCGATATTGAACAGCTTGTAATTATGCAACAGTAGTTGGCAGGAATAAAAAATTTATTGGCTTTCAAATGACCTTACATCCACTTTTCCCAGCGGTTAAAAATCTCATTTTTGCTGTACAAAAAGCCACCAGGAATAGGGTACCTGCTGTTGAAATTCAAACATCCCAACTAAACCGTTTTTTAGACATATTTCGTCTACGGGCGGAATGACAGACAGACGCTGACATTCGCGTAATAAAAGCCAGTCAACGCTATCTTAATAATTAAAGACTGTGGTGAACACACATAACATTCGTGAAAATGTCATGAAACAGGCTTGTCGTCACTCTTTTTGTTTGTACAGTTCAAACAAGCAAGTGTCATAAACAAAAAATGTGAAATACATACCTAGGTTGTTGAAGTGAAAAATGTGTGGGTATTTGTCAAATTGATACTGTTACACAATTTGTGTGATTTGACGATTTAGGAGTGATGCATATTATGTTTTGACTTGACACAGTTTAATTGTCGAGACTCTAAGAACATGGTAAACTACAATTGGCATTGAAAACTCCAAACCTCATGGAGTTCCTATTGCTGCAGTCTTAATAAAAAGCGTTGTTTATATTCATTATGCAAAAATCCATGGAGAGGCAATAATTACTTAGCTGTCTATTAACAAAAACTTTTATATCCATCATCTAAGGATTGAATTGCATTCTGGCAAATATTTGTTTTGCATTTATTTGAAAATTGTTTGCGTGATGATTTGTGAATACGAACATAATACAAACATATATGTAATATGTACTTTATCTATTTTAGGCAGCGTTTTAAGTACTATTCATATAACAGGTCATATCAACACTTATCAAGCTGTTTCGACAAGCTTACTTTATTCGATTGTAATTATATCTGTTAGTTAGTTATAACTTTTCGCTTCAAAATTAATAGTCTGTTCTATTCTCATCTGGCTAACCGTAGCAGTTAGATAATATTTTAACTAAATTAAGAATAAAAGAATATATAAATCATTGTTTCAGTTTGGAAACTGTGGGAAACTGTGTACATTAACCAATTTAATTCAGCTACTGCACTATTTATTTTTCGCAATTATTCTTAATGCAGTACTTCTTCCACTGCTTACAACCATTTTTAAAGATTGTAACCAACAACCACCCTTCTGAATCGGAAGTTCCGATGAGTTTCATGCACCTCTCAACCCTTTTTTTGGATATGCAGGTGTTTCTCAAAAAATAATCAAAATCACCAGATAATGATTTACAGAAAGAAAATCCAGATAGCAAGTCCAAATTACTGAAATCCCTAATATCCATATTACCGTAGTAACGACATCGAAGCATAAACCGTCATTCCCCGAGAAATGAGGCCTTTCCAAGCTTACTCTCTCTTGAGTACAGAAACTTATAGTACAACAGCTGCATCCAGAAGGAAAGTGTGTTCCATTATACCAATCCGGCTTCTTGAAAAAAGAAAATCCAGCCACAAAGCCACAGGAACAAGCATTCCATCAATTTTCTTCTTGATGATAATCATAATACTATGCACTTATATACAGCATATCGTCTCTCTGGCATGATAATGGATTAATGCAAACTCTGATGGAAAATTGAAAAAAAATAAAATGAAGAAAACAATCAGAGGGAAGCCATTTCATAGGGAAAGGCTTATAGCTCACAGTTCAAAGACCAGAAAACTTCCTGTGTAAAATAACATGCAAAAACAAAATGTAATGCTACCGGTTGCCATATTATAATTACAGGGAAAACTAGCCATGCATCTACATTTCTAAAATATTTTATTTCTTCGCAAAATCCTTACATTACACATAACCATATATAAAGTCATAAATGCACAAAAACATACATGCATACTATTTGTTTCTCGCAAATGGATAAAGGGGAAAGGAAAAGCTGCTGTTGTTGCAGTGTAGTTTATGGAAGGATGTTGATGCTAATAATATGTAAATGGGCTTTATACATATTTTTTTATTATAATCTTTTACCCAATGAACTCATAAATGTTCACAAGCAACATCTAATGAACGTATATAGATTTATGACGCCCAACAAAAAAGAAGAACACTACTACAACAACATACTACGTTCCATTTTCTGAAACTGTAATGCTTATAGTGATGATGATGCTATTATTATGATGCTTGATTCTCTAAGCTTAAGGGTCGACAGAAGGGTGGAGGAGGTGGAGCACAAGTACGCACAAACTCTGGATTCTCTCTCGTCGTCTTCACTCCTCAACGAACCATTATGTTTTCATCCTGGCAACAGCAACCATCAACAAAAAAACCGAAAGAGAGAGAGAAAGAAAAGAGGAAGAACAATGTACAACGGCAATAATCCTGCAAAGTCCTGCAAAACTACACAATATTTTTCTCCCCTTCCCTTTTTCTTACCTTCCATTTCCATTCTACCTACCTGCCCATGTGTTGCTGCTCTGCTGCTGCACAATAGCAACAGAAAAACAACAAGCGTGTACTTTTATTTTTTTTCCTCCTTCCCAAAACTGAGAGAGTATTCTTTCGGCTGTCATGGATATGAGATATTTTTGATGTTTCATGGTAATAAGCATCTGAAAAAATATATATACCTAAGCGAAAAACGGAAAGCTTTTGGAGCTGAGGAGAAGAAAAAAAAATCTTATCGCATCATCACAACAACATCGCATTACTTTTGACTCTGACCAAACACAATTTCCTCCTCCTCTGGACGACCAGGCGTCCACCAAAAAAAAAATTTCAAGCCCGTTGATGAAGCCGAGAAAAGAGAGAAGTGGTGAAGAACAACCATTTTCTTGTTTCCTCTTTTCATTCTCTCTCTCTCTCTCCCTCTTCGCCACTTATAACACAGTGACTTTACCCAATAAGACAGAGAGCATAATGTGGCTGTGTGTATGGAGTATGGAGTAGAGTAACATGTACTCTGATGATGATGACAAAGATAGTGGAAAGAAATGAAGAGAAAGTATGAATACATCAGAAAGGGCAATTGAAAACATAATAGTGCAGAGAGGAAACCTGTATATAATGTTGGAGAGTTTCTCTTTTTTTAAAAATATAATAACGCTACTGCTGCTGCTCTTTCCCTTTCTGGAAATATTATATACATAGGTATACATATATAAAGCGGGTATCATACAGAATTTACATACATTCCTCCGTAAATAAATTACGTTATTGTTGTAAACTTTGTTTAGCTTGGGACAGGAAAGAGAATAAGAGACAGAGTGCTTGGCTCGGTGGGCCAGATTAGTCTCACCATGCTTGTATGCATGTATGTCTCCACGAAAGAAGAAACACATAGCGGTAGTAATTCTAATGCTTTCAAACACTCTTTCAGTCAACCAGCAGCAGACGCAGCAAGAGTAAAAAGGAAAAGGGGAAAAACGGGTAGAATATTACGACGTTTTTCATCCGCTCATCCATCCAGCAAAAGTAAGAAAAAGGACCGTGCCATATAATAAGAGATAGAGAGAATGAGAGAGAAAGAAACTGATTACTACACACAAAAACCTTTAGAATTGTGTGTTTCATAGTAGAAGGATGATGATGACCGTGTGTATTTATATGTACGGCTAATGTTTAAGGGAAGAAGATGAAGAAGGGGAAGTTGTGTGAGTTTCTGTGTATGTGAGTGTTCACTCGCTCACGTTTCGTTTTGTCCGTGCATTCACTTTACTCTTTTAAAGGTTATTAAAAATGGTACGGCGGTGGTTGCTAGAGTGGTGGATGGTTCGTTGTTGAGAGAGCGAGAAAATAGAGAGAGAGAGAGAGCGTGTGGAACACGGATGAAAAAAAAAACCGAAGGGTGTACGCAGAATCAACCCGACTGTAGAAAGAAGCGACTTTAATTTTATATGCTTTACTTATCCACTGTTTATAAACGAGCTTTTATATACGTTCTAGCCACACAATCCACAATGATATATGTCTAGAGGGAAACTAAAATGTATTGTTAACTGTCGTTCTCTCTCTCTCTCTCCGTATGTCCTATGATGATGGCTTATGTGTGTGCTGTGTGTTTTGTTGTTGTATTATTCCATCCATATCTTATAACTCTTGTAACATACCAACTTATTATATACCTATATTATTTTACCTATATACATTCGTACTCTGAAGAAATGAATTGCGCTGTTATATTTATATAACTTTTCTCTCTTTCCTTTTCATATGTGACATGAAACTCTCTCTCTCTCTCTCTCTCTTTCCACGACACATACAACTTCTCTCCATACAAGCCATGGATGAAGGAATAATAATAATAATAATAACAGGCAACATTTTTTAAGGGAAGATCATCACCATGCATGAAGTTATATACCCGAAAAAAATGTGACTTGGTTGTTGTTGTTCGTATATTCCAGCTTTGCAACAACTATACCGCTTCTACATTTTCTGCTGGTGGTTGATGGTACTTACCTACTACCTACTCACAAGAGAATGGAGTGAATGGAGGAGTACTAAAAAGGTTCACGGTGTGTTTCCTCCTCCTCTCTCTACTGCCTCACTACTTTGTACTACTACGTATGTACTTACTTTAACTCGACACACACTACACTGCCACCACACACTACAATATACCCTCTCCGTTTGCATCTTCCCATTTTCTTTTTACGCTTTTCTTCAAGTTTAGCTTGCAGAAGAGAAAGGAGAGAGGAGTAGTAGATGTAGCTGTTAAAAAAGTAGTGGCAGTATGCATCTTTTTTCTTGCGTACCTACACAACAACAAGAAATGGTACACAGGGAAGAAAAGTGTAAGGTAGAAAGAGAGGAAGAGAAAGAAAGAAAGTAAGAAAAGGGAAAAAAAGAAAGAAGAAAAAAAGTTTCTCTCTACATACTTTTCTCTCTTTGTGTCCATATAATATATTCGTGTGTGTGTGCATATATATTTTTTCTCTTTCTATATATTATCCACTTTCTCTGTTGTTGTCTCTTTTTCACGTAGTAGAGTGTGTGCTACACTTTTGCTGCTACTGCTGCTGTTATTATTATTATATAATTCAATCTAATATATTCCTCTTCTACTATTTTTATGCAGCCTTGGAGAATTCATTTGATCTATGTGAGAAAAAGAGAAAGAGTGTGTGTGTCTGTATGAGTGTGTGTGTTTGCGTGAATATATGTATTTTCTCAACAGGATATATAATCCAGAGCTATCAAAATAACAATAATAATAACCTGGACACGGACATACACACACACACAAGAGAGAGGACTGGAAGAATTTTTAAAAGAAAATATTATTATGTTTTGCCCTAACAACAATAATGAGTACAATAATGGTAGGAGTACAAGCTATTAAAAGTGTGACTTTTTATCTTGTGTGTAGATTATTATAACTCGGCTTAGAGTTATGAGGAGAGCTGTGTACAGAAAGGAGTAGTTGCGTATTAAGCAAACATTTTTTTAATCGTGTGACTATATACTCCTGAGTAAAAGGAAAGATGATGAAGTAGTTGAAAATAAAAGAGGACGTGAGAGAGAGACAAGTTGTTTCATTAAAGGAGAAAGTGAGTTTGGATTGTTTAAAAAAATATATTATATAGTGTATTTTTTGTGCTATTTCATACCAAAAATAGATGACAATTTAAAGATTGTAATTTGTGTAACTTTAAAAAATTATTTGTATAGAGTCAATTTTGTGAGTAGCAGTTATTATAGAGATATAGGACAAGCTGGAAAAGCGAAATAAGAAAGTATGAATTTTTACCGTTTTATTATAAGGCAGAAAAGAAAGCCTTAACTTTTTGCTGGAAAGAGGAATTGAAAAGTTAATTTGTTAACAATGCTAGTCGAATGGTGTTTTCACCTGGTGTACCCTTGTTATCATCCTTTTATGCTTGTTTGTGCCTAATCCGAAGAAAATCCTCTATGCAAATAATAAATGATGATGGGGAAGCAAAGACATTAGTTTGTGATTCTTCTGGTGTGAGTAATAAGACGCAGTGTAAATGGGGAGAGATAATGGCTGCTCAGAATGATGGTAATTACAGCATAGCTAGAGAAGTGAAAATTTCTTTGTTAGCCCGTCACTGAAACTTATATATACGCCAATGTAATATGCAGTAGTAGTAGTAGTGATTAACGGCGATAATACTGTTTACAAGATTAAATGACAGTGGAATGAGATCAGCTATAGCTTGTAGTTAGGAAAGTGAAAAGGGGTTTTTAATTGAGGTGTTCTGCGAAACCTATTTTCTCTTTTGCTGATGATGTCAACCTTGGCAATTAGTTGAAAACTGAGTGTGCGTGTTCTGAAGGTATTCTTGTTGTTATGAGTGTGCAGTTTGTTCACTAACCTAATGTTAGCAGTGCGAGTTGGGCCCGACGATGGGGTCATCATGGAAGCACTGAGTGAGCAGGGTCTTGTTGATCATTGTGTGATTGTGGACGGATCGAACGCCCAGCGAGGGGACAACGTTTCCGGTGTCGGCGATGTAATAACATCCGGCGGGGGCGGTCGAAATGACGGGCTGGTTGACGAGTCCACATCCCCCACTCCGAATGAGATAGTGACCACCGCTCACAACTTTCCACAACCGGTGACACGTATCATTTATCACCATGGTGGATCCACTGCTGCCCTTCTCGTGGGCCAACAGCTCATTCAGCAGCAACACGCTGTTCTGCGCGGCGACGAGGGAGATGACGACGGGTCAATGCTGGAGGAACAACCGCTTTCTCCTCAGCATTCTCACCAACTCCATGCACATCACCACCATCATCATCACCACCATTTCAAACAGGAGGCGGATGAGCATATGAGAGCCCATTCAGCGCTGATTAACGCCTCGCAACTGGGCGCCACTGGTTCAAGTGTTGTCATATCGGAGGAGGGTAACGAGGAGATGGAGGAGACGAAGCATCTTCATCGACATCAGATTCTTCTCCACCAAGCGGAAGCTGACAATAGTGATACGGTTTATCAAACCGACAATGAACTGGAGGGTGACGAGACGCATCATAGTGAGCACCATCACCCCGGCACGATCCTGGTTGTGGAGAAAGGATCCCTTGTGGACGAGGATGATTCCCAGTGCATGGAAGCACTTGGGCGACATGCGGGTCATCATCCCCACCACCACCACCCCTTTTCCCACCCCTCTCATCACCACCACCATCATCATCAGATGGACAAGGACGTGGAGTGCGAGGAGGACATGCAGTCGCATCAGGAGGAACATGAAAGACATCACCATCTCCACCACCACCAGTCACATATACTGGGCACCTTGGTGTCCAGCTCGAGTGGTGGTAGAATAAGCTCGAGTGCTGGCAGTGGGAACGGAGTAGTGTTGACAGATGGAGGGACTAGTGCTGAGCACCGGGTACGTGACACATTGACGGAATCAGAAGGGGTATGCACGGTTGTGCACGGGAGCACCCCTACCATAATCATAAGCAGTGGCGGTGGTAGTGCTAATGGTAACAATATGTCCATAACAACAACAGCAAAACCGACAACCATTTCATCGTCATCCTCGTCTGCGACGTTGACTGGTAGCTCATGCACCAGCAATAGCAGTGGAGGAGGTGAGCTAGGAGGAAGAGGGTCGGCACAACACTGGTTGTCAGCAGCGAGTACACCAGCAGCACTCATTGAAAACAATGGCAGTGGTAGCAATAACACAACTACTCGGCTCGTAGTCGTCACTTCCAATCCATCGTCTGTTCAGCAAACACTCACTCTCCATCGGATCGTCACTCAAGTGAAACACGAGTTAATACAAACTGCCGCTGAAGACCTTTCCCTATCTAATAACAATAACAACCACAATAATAATCATAATAATAATAACAGTAATAGTAGAAGTAGTAGCAGTTGCCTCAGCACCAGTAATAGGACACAGCAACAGCAACAACCACAGTCGTCCATTTCTCCATTAATAATTTCTCAGAGTCGACTGTCGGCCTCGGGGCCCTCGAGCGTTGCTGCAGCAGCGCTCCGGGGGGAAGAGCTCACTGTGATTGTGGGCAGGAATAGGCAAGTGGACTACCTTAATGAGTCCCCACCTGCCGAAACTGTGGTCGCCGTTGACACCAGAAGTCGACAGACAGTGTTTTCTCAGGATCTGCAGACGCACCACGTGAACCACGAGCCCGACTCGGATGTGTCCAACAGTCATGAGGATCAGTTGGGCTGTGAGTCTACGCAGCATCTTCACCACGCTCACCACCATCATCAACATGTACACCACGGCCATGCAACGCATCATCATCACCACCATCATCACAACCACTCGCATGTAGAGGAAGAGGTGGACGACGAAGAAGAGGAAGAGCCCGCATCCCCCTCCAATACAAACAATACAGACGGTCATATCGAAGCAGATCGCGTTTCCATGTCGAGCATGATTGATGCTTCTGAGTTCCGTGCCCTTCACGCGGCCGCTACTGCCGAACACAGTTACCAGGTAGCCCTCACCACTGTTCAAAACGGAAGGCTCAGTCCGACGGGATTTTCTCCTGGTACCTCGGGTGCCTCCCAATACGCTACCTTAACCCCTCTCCAACCGTTGCCTCCGATATCAACAATGACAGACAAGTTCAGTTACGGCCACGCAGCTGGAAACGTTGCTGGCTCTTTCACCGTGATGCAGCATAATGGTCTGGCTGGACTGGCCCTAGCTTCAAATACCTACTCCAACTACGAGAAACTTCCCCCCATGTGTGTGTCCCCACCTCATCATTACTCCGCCTCGCCTGTAAACGGCATCCCTTCTGAGCACTTATCCTCCTCACAAGCCAACGGAATGAGGCCAGATCATATGAGTTCACCTCCGCCGAAATCACCTACCAACAATGGTTACTCACCCTCATCTTTCTCATCACCAAATGACCAAAGTAGTCGTACACACAGAAATACACCGAGTCTTAGTCCTGCTCCTCTACAACAAAATAGTTCTAACAATCATCCTCCTGCCAGCACCTCCTCTCAACAACAACAACAACAACAGTCGAGCAGTCAGCAGTCTGTCCACCAGCATCATCATCATCACCACCATTCCAGTAACGTGTCATCTTTGTTGATTCACCCTCAGCAGTCAACGAGTAGTGGCATTTCGTCGAACGGAATGGGCAGTCCAAATTCCTCGTCGCATTCCTCCCCTCCACTGGCCACGGCAGTGGTTGTAGCTCATCGGGATGCCTCATCCCCAGTGAGATCCAGTCCACCTCTGTCGGTGGTGCTGACAGGCGCCTCCTCCTCCCATCCACATATTACTCACACGCAGTCGGTGGGCTCAGTGTTGAACAGTGTGTCAGTGAAACAGCAACATCAAAGTGTAGTCAGTGTGGTGTCCTCCTCGGCATCTCCTGGAGGAGTGGTCACCCTGACATCAACACCTGCAGGGTCAGGCGGTAGTATCTCGGTTGGTGACAAATACATGAATACAATAGACTGAATGTAATTTTAAGTATGTTTACTTGTACTACATAACTCAATCTCATACAAACGCGTTGAAAACTAAAAAAAATATGTCAAGGGAGGTACTCATACTATTTACAAGAAAGTGTAGAAAACAACAGATCAAGTACAATTCATTGTATAATAATAACCAGTCCTTTTAATTATTCAGTTAGCGACAGGAAAATTTTCCTTCTGAACCGTTGCTCCGAATAACAACGTAGTATGCATAAACACCACACGATACATATTCATACAACTACAACGCGTCCCTGCAGAGTCTTATGAAAGCATAGACTTTCACCATGGCACAGAGACATGTCTACATAACCATATTTAAAAATTTACTCAATTTACACCGTTTTTTTGGGGGAAATCTTACTAATCTTATAATTAGCATAATTTTCCTCCAACTTCTAAATACCAACATAAATATATAAATATGGTGCAAACTAAGTAAAAGCATTTTACAAAGAGAAAGATTATACCAACATAACATATAGCATCATACTTCATCCCGTCTTCCTTCTTATAACCCACCAAAACTCTGAATCGTAGAAACTTAAGCAATCATCTAAAAAGGAAAACATATTTACACACCACACAGAGAGAATTTAAATATAATAACCATAGGTTATCTGTGGGATGATGATGCGTATGTCTGAATGTGATACAAAAGCGTCGCTGTGGAAACATCCATTTTATAAAAAAAAGAAGCGTGTTACCATCACCGCCACCACCACACCATTACTTTCTCATTTTAATAGGTTAAAAACACGACTATTATATACCTCTCGCACCACCACCACCACCGCCACTACCATCATCATCATTATTACTATCAGTGTAGTATGTAGTATTACAACAAAGTGGAAAATAAAGCAAGCAGCGAAAGAGAAGAAGGAAACTGGCAGACAGGCAAACACACATCACTTTTTTTTCGTTATGTTCGTGCATGTCGCCTATTCTTATTTCTCCGAGTTTTTAGTAGGGAACATATACTCCATATAAACTTGCTATAAAGAAGCAAAAGAAAAAAAAATTGAGTGTTCTTTTGTTGCTCCATCACCGCCGACCGACCAACCAACCAGGCAAAGTTCTGTCACAATACCATCATCATCATATCACATATACATACATACTTACAACATACATGTCTCTTTTTCACAGTGGTATATGTACATTTGTAAATGGTTTTGGAAAGGCAAGACAGAAGATGATGTAAATTTTCCAAGGCCAACGAAGGGAGAAGAGAGAGAGAGAGAGGGACGTATCTGATATAAAAAACATTAATGCGAAAGCGACTCTGAAAATGTACCGTCGGTCGGTAGAGAGAGCGCGGCTTGTTGTCCTCAAATGATACCATGACAACAACTGTCCCCCTAGTATCACTCATCACCTCATCAGAGAGAAAAGAGAGCTGGGAAAGTAAAAGCGGAATAATAATATACGAAGATACATGCATATTATTTTCGTGCAAGAAGTACTACTTCCACTAGAAAGAGAGAAACACACACGCTGCTAGAGAGAGGTGCGCATTATTCATGTGTACCTTAAAAAAGTTACGCCGCCGACAACGACTTACTATATAGCTGTAATAATATACGGTTGGCTAGTTTATATAGTTTTTTTTTCCTTAGTTCACGCAATTGTGCATTTTTTTATGCTCAGCTCAACATGATCGTCGTCATAGTTCATATTACAGAGAGAGAGGCAGCAAAGGCGTCCGTCGTCGTAAAGTTTGAATTTTACTTGCTTGTTTGAGTAGCCAGGTAATGTATGTAGTATAATGATATATTATGGTATATGTACCCTAAAGAACAGGGCGTCCGATGATGATAAAGTTTACTTACATATTTCATACATTACGTAAAACTGTAGTGTGTGTGTGTGTCCTTAGCAACTCTTCTCCAACCTTCTTCTTTACAAAATTCATTGTCTTTTCAGTAATGATAGGAATATAATGATATTAAATGATTTATGGAGATATGGGTCCATGTGAGTGAGTGTGCGAGATGGGATGATGGGCTTTTGGTGTAATGGAGCCTTTTGTAACTCTTATGATGACCGACAACGACATGGATAAGTAGTAGTAGTAGAAGTAGTAATGATTGTGTATTGGGCTAATAATAATGGGCAATAGAAACAATAAGCATACTACACATAGAAAGGCGATGGATGACGGTGCAATTTCTAGGACTTACTCCAGTTTGTTTCCTGTTTTCATAATGGGCATGTACGATGTGGATGTCCGATTGAAATGTTTCTAACTTTCTAACTATCTACCTCTCAGAAGAGACGGTATGTATGTGCATGGTGTTTGCCTATATACATGTCTATTTAATACTACTATTATTACAGTGTTTTTTGACTGGCCTAATATGAGCATAGGCTTATTCGTGGTATATAATATGTGATGATGCCTATGTATTAATAATAATAATAATAATAATACTTGTGGTGAAAGCGATACACTGAAAGGATATCATATCGTCGCGTTAGTAATAATATGTAGATGATAATTATGAGATGTGTACGAAATGGTACTATGTATGTGCATTTATAGAAAAGAAAGCTGCTCTGGTGCTCTGGCGCTGTCGCTTGTATGGTGGGTTAATTACGACGGCATTGGCTTTTGTGGTCCAATGGGAGAGTGGCTTATCTCAAGCGTGACATAATTACAATACGAAAAGAAAAAAAACCATGTTTCTCCTATAATAATAATGATATTATCAATGTCCGGTTAATGAAGTTGCCAACTTCAATTGAATTGAAAGGATATGTATATGAGATACTATATTGATAAGTAGGGTATCGCGAGTAGTGAGGACGAAGAAGAAGAAAAATAACTGGAACGCTATATATTACAAAAAAGCTACATAGTTTCGTTAAGCACGACATGAGCATGAAACTCTACCACCGGATGTTTTATCATTCCGTAATGAGGAAAGTTGAAAGTAGGATGCACTATGGCATTTGCCTGATCATTTCGATAAAAGTAACTACAGCTTAAAAATTAGTATTGCCTTTTAAAGAAGCGTAAAATTAAGTGGGTTTTATGTGTGTGTACATATATTTATAAATTTTGTATATACACACACCAATGCCAAACATACAAATGTACAATATATGCATACAGTTTTGCAAAGCTCCAAAATGGCTACAGTCAAGCGTTTCTTTTTGAAGCATTTAATTTTTGATGAGATGGAAAGATACGTGAGGACATATTATTATCTTGACTTTTGTAGCATATCATATAGGTGTTTGGTTTACGTGGCGATTATTAAAATGCATGCGTTCATAAGGTCAATCTTTTATATTATCGCCGTCTCTCTGGCATTTGATTTTCTCTTTATTTGGACGGAATGTACCTGATTTGTTAAAACTTTCACCATTTGACATACATACTACTGCAGCATTGAAACTATAATTTACCATAATTATTATTATTATTACGAATGTTATTACTACTATGGGTATTTGAGAAAGAGAAATTTTTTAGGATGATTTTGTTTTGTTTTGTGGATAAATTTTTTAAATATTATGTTATTCTTAGTACATGTTCAATATTGTTGTTGTAGGTAAGCCGCCGCTGTCCTCTTCTAGTCCCTCATTTACTTCCCCCTCTTGTGTTTCCTCATCTTCATCAAGTGCAACGTATAGCGTCTCTGCAAATGCTACACTTGAAAATGATCATCATGTTTCTCTACTTCTATATCAACCACATGGACCCATGTCTGGTAATGTGTTTGCTGGTAAGATCTCCACAGTGCTGCTCATCACCGTGTGTCAGCATTTAAAATAAAACAATCGACTTTTTCACAAAACAATCTCAAATCTCTTTGAACGCTTCTTATTTACTATGATAATTAATTATTTTATATAAATATATATGAAATATAAATCTATGGCAAGCAAAAGCAAACACAAACCACCAAAGTACATTTTATAATTGTATCTATATAATATCTCTGTTAGTGATGAGCACCAATGCACCTGCCCTCAAAAAACTATCGTTCTTTTTTAGTATAACTTACTATAGTACTAGATACCATTTATCAGCATTTTTTTATAATTAAGCAACTTTCATTACATATCTGAATTTCCAATTTAACATTTCAAAAACCTTCTCGTAAGGAATGAGTTTATTTGTTCTGGACGAGTTTTCTGTTATATCTGTGGCAGTAGTCGTGTAATAGGTATGCATTGATTGCGACATAGTTTTCTCTTTACAAAATGGAAACCTCGTAACAACGTGTGGTAAACACATTGGAATGTACGAGAACTCTGTAAAAAAGCATCCAAGGCTCGGCCAGCTCTCGTTTAAGTACTTATATTAGCTATAGAGCTTTAATCTAAATAAAAATATGCTTGTTTCGAAACGCACGCTCTGCTGCGCTGTGCCATGCTATCTATTTAGCAAACTGTAATGAAAAGGAATTTATTTCTCTCTCAACTTAAATTCACAATTAAAATCGCAACATATATCTAGATAATACTTTTTGTTCTTCCTGTGAAAAAAATATTTTAAAGGCGGTTCCAGTCCCGATCCCATTCTTCTTATGATAATGAAACGCTACTTTATTGAGTCCTGCTGCCATTTTATAATCCTGAATTTTGTCCGCTTTGCTTTACAATATATCTTTGATATCTACAAAGAGATAGAACATTTAATTTTTTTATTTAATATGTGTGGTATACCTTTTCCTGGTATATGTTAGTTGACATGGAGGGAACTCGACAAAAATATGTTTTGTAGAATATCCTGTTTGCTTAATATTTTATTTTTTCTCTATAGAAAATGTCAATGTCATTATTCTACAAAATATTGTTTTAAAATCCTTTTACCATTGCGTCTGATTTATAAAAATTTCTTTAAGTAGGGAGGCCAGAATTTTTAGCATATTTAATAATCGACCTACATTGGAAAAATGTGGGATTTTAAAGTAAATTTGGCTTTGTTTTTCCAAAATGTAGCAACTTGTACATGTTTTAGTTTGGCTCCTACTGCGTTGCTGATACATGATTTACAATTTTTAACCAAATTTTTGTAGTCAGGACAGGAAATACTTACCCAAGCATAACAACATATAAATATTAGGCACGTCGGCACGTGATTTTTAATATAATACGTAAAGTAGCTGGAAACAAATTATAGATTTTGGTAGTTGAAACGGGATTTTAATTCCTTTTCTTGGAGAATTTATTCTTTTAAATTCAGTTTGGCAAGGCTAATATTGATGTTCCAGTTAGCTTATATGCAAGATATAAAGTAGGCCTTATAATCTGAAACGAGGAGATGGATGGGTTCATTCATATACATAGAAAGTTATGACCCCGATTCTGTGGTTGTCCAAATTACACTCTTCTAAACGCCTGATCCGATTTTTTAGACTATTTCATTTATTATTCCAATTTCTTACCTAAATCTGCCAACTAAAGCATTTCCAAACCAGTTATCTAGCAGTATCCGATTAATATTATCAGGACTTCCATCACTTCAAGTTTAAAGATTTACCTACTTACTTTTTATTCCTTAAGTACATTTGAGTTTTCATGCGTCATTTTTCAACCTAAAAGAATGTATTATGAAAAAGGGAAAATGGTTCCATACAAAAAGTCAAGTCCTACATAATCGTTAGTGCCGCCAGCTTTCATTCTCCCAAGGGCACTGACGATCCTGAATAGCACGTCATCAAAATAAAACACATTTGAATTATGTGGAGTTACACCACTGCTTCTTCTACATTCTCCTACACACTTTCACTTTACTGCAGCAGCACAAATATATAAAGTGTGTGTGTGTGTCTGCTTTCTCCTTTCACTCAACCTCACTTTTTGTAATCATCCACACATTTCCTTTTATGTTGCATATCTAAAAGATACTTAAGTGTCGCCTTCAAAGATGTTGCTGGGTGTGGGATTAATGAATGTATAAAAAGACATTTCAACCGTCATCATATATCCATCAGTCTTGTTGTAACAGATGCTTCCAAATGACAGGGAAAGGGTTGCTCATGTTCGTGATAGACCTTCACTTTTTAGCCAGAGCTATTTCTACATTTCATTGCCCTAACTGTCACCAACTTCCCATGACTTTCACAAGAAAATAAGTTAATGCGCTTCCAAAACAGATTTAGGTGTAAAGCATCCATCTACGCGGTCATGATATCCTTTCTTATTTCTCAGTCCAATCGTGTCGGTATAGTGTGGTGGCAGCCACAAAGTTGCTAAACGCAATATTATATATACCCGACCAACAACGCGATCTATGATTTATGCACTTGTGTTTGTACAACGCTGAGCGTTGTTTGCTGCTGCGGTGGGCGAAATGACTTGTTTGATGTTTAAATGAATGTGAAAATGTATAAGATCTTTCGCCTTTTCTTCAACTTTCACTCAAACCACCTTTCTCTTTCTTACAATTTTCAATTTCTTCATCAACGTATTTATATACAAGACGCGGGGTCCGATGCTATAAATAATGTAAATAAAATGAAATATTTCTCTATCACACTCTCTTGTTCCCAGAGCCAAACAGCACTGTACAATTTGTAACGTAAAGTTTAGTGGTAATCTCTCACTTTGTGTAATCTTCACCTTGTTCTTCTTCACGCTATATTACGCTATTTCAATATATCTTTCATATACAAAGTATAGTTAACGATTATAACTCTTTACAAGAATTAGTTAACTAAACACGTTTTTCTAGAAAACGGCTAAATCTGGAATGATTTTAAATGACTAAAATGGCTTTTTTCTTTCTCTTTTGACAGCGTGCAAACGGAAAGAGGAACAACAAACGCAACCGGAACAAACTCCTGCACCCAAGAAGCCACGTTTGGTTTTTACGGATCTTCAAAGACGAACGCTGCAAGCAATTTTCAAGGTGGTTTTCTCTGAATTTTTAAACAAGATTAAATAAAGAATATGCTTTGGGGTGGGCATTATTATTAAAACGGGGACTTTCTTTGTTTGTCCGTTTCCAGGAGACGAAAAGGCCGTCGAAGGAGATGCAAGTGACAATAGCGAGACAATTGGGACTGGAACCAACTACCGTGGGAAATTTCTTTATGAATGCAAGACGTCGATCAATGGACAAATGGAAGGAGGATCAAGCGGACTTAACCGGTGGCTCAGTTCATAAAGGTGGCGGCGGAAGTTCTAACTCAAGTGCTGCTTCAAATTCACCATCATCAACTCTTTCAGGTCAGTCTGGAGCCCAAGCACAAGTAGTTACCGTACATCATACCCCCGCATCTATCATCGCGCAACACAGCGCAGGTCTTGATGGCTCTGATGCTAACTTGTGACATCGTTCCGTACGAACTGTGTACATAAGAACCCAGCCTTGAGTCATATCGTGTCAATCAAATTAATATAGTAGTTTAACAAAATGTTACAAAACAGCCATGTCAAAAAGAATAACTAAAAACTAACCAAGAAACAGGAAAAAAAAGAATGATCTCTTCTATAAAATGATGTCACTTTTTTGCTTTAATATATTGTGTGTATGTTTGGTGCTCCACTTTCTCTGTGACCTCTTATCGTTTTTATATCACGTCACGGTAAAAAAAGCGCTTTATTTTTCTGGTCTCGAGAATAGTGAATGAATAGCTTTACAGATTTAAACACTTATAATTTACTTATAACTGATTTCTAGTCAGAGATACAGATTTGTAACGACTCTGTCGTTATTATAATTTACTTAATGTATAGGGAATCCCGAGACCAAAGAAATTATTCCAAAAAATATATCCTAGTCATTATTTTGGTCTTTGTTTCATTCTGGTCTTATTTGTGTTATACTTAATTTATATTTTAATTACATTTTATTGTATTTTTTTTATAAATATGTTGCACATTCTTTCAATTAAACCAAAAAATAAAAAATGAAGTGAAATATGTAAAAAAAGAGAGATGCACTTGAGCAAAGTGCACCTGAAAATGGATGTGCTTGAACAAATACAGTCAGGTTGTTGCATTTCTACATTTAAAAGTCAGTGAAAACGATGATGTAACCGTTTATTAAAAAATGAATCAAAGGAAGATATGGTCACACAACAGCAACACTACTACAATTACTAAACTACTACTAAAACTAGTCAAACTTGTCAAATATTGGAAATAACATAATGCAAAAAAATGCAACATAAATACAACCATAATTATTCATACTATTTATTTATAATACTTGATACTATATTATAGGAACAACAATATATTATATACCTATAAGAGTATACTGTAAATAATATAAAATTATATGCATATAAACAACATAAAAATATCTATATATTTGATTGCAAACAAGTGCACAACTCGTACAAAGTTAAATAGTTATTCATTTGTATGCATGTAAGACATTATAATAATTATATTTATTGTTACAGACAGTGTTACTGAAAAAATAGTTTCTAAACTATACCTACCTACATTATTATAATAGCAACTTGTGTAATTTGTAACTTAAAAATCATTATTGTACATTTTATTATCACTATTGTAATAATCATGTAGATAAATATATCACATTTAGGAATTAATCGTAATTTATACTGTGTAAGTCCTGTCGGCACACAAAGATGATGTCTATTGGAATAACGAGTACCCATTTACAAAATTGGTACAGTTTTTTTATAGAAAATCTGGAAACCGTGATTTTGCAGCATGCAAAGCTCCAACCATAAAACCATTTTTAACTAGTTTTATTTTTTGAAGAAAAAAATTAGAAACAAACATCACTTTTTTACATGACAGGATATTATTATTAACATTATACTCAACAGACACAATATTCAGTTTTGAAATAATGAAGATAAAACAATTATTTTTTAATTTGTTAGTGCGTTGAACGGGAGAGGCTTCAGAAGATGAAAAAATAATATGTGTGTAAAGTGTTGTTCTCTGTTGATTTGGCGTTATCAGTATGGTAAATTTTAAGACAAAAAAATGCTCCTTGCTTGCTCACGTAACACTTATAGACCATGAAAATGGGTATGTAGGTACATTTTAATTTTTCTCTATTTATTACTGTAACCATCATAATGCAAGAACTTCGACATAATTATTTATTTACTTGGATGTTATCATGTAATAAAAGGTTTCGTGTTACTCTCTGTTCTGCAAACACATTATTTTTTTGACCTTATAATATACACACACAACTTCACAATAAAATTCAGCCGAGCTAAAAAGATCTGGTAGAAAGAAAGAAAGTGATGTACAAAATGTAACCCATTTTATTGAAACATTGATAAGAAACCTGGTATATTGATTGATTGGTTATTAAGGTGGTGTAAAAGGGAATCTATGATTTCTTATAAATTGAAAGTTTTTGAAGTAAATCATGGAATCACAGCAGATCATTTTCTTGTTGCTAGAACTCTTTCATTAAAATAAGCAAGGAATTTATTAACAAAGTTTTGGCAAACAACTTTCACCATGATTTTTTCTTTTAGTTTTAATTCAATTTGCAGTAGGTGTTGAAATAGTTATTCGATTTTAGAGATTGGAATGGGATTAGTTCAAGGGCAGCTTGGTCATGTGGCCAGTTTGATCGTGGCTGTCGCATAGAAAGTATGGAATTTAACGAAAAAATGTAATATGCTTGTATAATTCAGCGCAGATATTTCCAAAGTGAAATGAAGTTTTGAAGAATAATGTTTTAGATCCTTTTGATGATTTTCTGTCATTGGTAATTTCTGATAGAGTTATAGCGTTTTGAGATTTACTTAATCAATAGTTTATCTCATCATTTCCATACTACTACGAGAAAATGATATACTACAAAAACCGTTTGCTATCACTTTCTTGTTCTTTTGTAAGCAGAAATCACCCTAAACTAAAACACATGCATACACCATACAAACATGAGAGAAAAGATAGAGAGTTGTATTGTAATGTAGTATAGGCCATTTAGTCACTTATGATATGTACATGAACGACAATAAAATACATTTGGGTTGAATTTCGCTTTAATTGATTTACACAAAAGCTGTGAAGAACAAGTTGAAATCATACAATTAGTCTTATCGACACGAAAGCAAACAGCTAATCTAACATTAAAAATGTATAAATGAGGCGGCTCTGAAAAGCAGTTTAAACATCCCATTAGCTTGAATAAGCGTGAGTGAATGCACAACAAATTATATTTAATATTGTTTAATTGAAATATGTTTAGGACAAATGGAGCCTATACTTTTTGACATGATGTAAACCCAGCAAACTAACCCGTACCAAAGTGACGAAGTCATCACGCAACACATGATGTCGCCAAAACTCCTTCATGGAGGTGATTGGGTCATAAGCAATTAATGTGTTGCTTGAAGTTTTTATTATAACTTTAGAGACTTATATTTTCCTTCGTTTTTAACAACAACACATATTTATATTTAAGTTATCCATAAACAATAATAGTTTATATTTGCACTGGCTTAAAATTTTTAAAAAAATCAGGTATAAGTTATACCGCTCATAGAATGATTCTTTGAAATTGATTGTACCTCTTCTTATCGTTAGTGATTAAACAAATCGACAACACATAAGTTAAAGTTTCATTATTCATTCTTAAAATGCAGACCACAAAAGCAATGCAAATCAATGCAAGCAAGGATGATTGATATGTCTCGGTTTTTCGATCATCGTGTATCCCGTTCATTTCAGTATTGTGAATGGTTGACTTATTTATTTTTATATAAAAGTAGCATAATAAACTAAACGTAACTAAATATTTGGAGCCTCTTGACTCTTAATTAATGATTATGTTTATATACACAAGTAAATCTGTAGCTGGTGAAAGAACACCAAGGAGCAGGTCGCTTTTTTTCTAATTTTTCTCAATAATGCCATAATACTTACTTACAATGTGCAATGATTGTGCTGAACCTATTTCAATTTTTTTACAATAAATTTACTTAATGACGTAGGCATAATAATTATGTATTGTTAACACTGTAATACATTAGGTATTATGCTGCCTTGCTCTAAAAGTCAATACCCAAGGTACACTGCAATGTATGACGATACTAGGCTTAGTGTGAAAGAATAATATCATTATAGCAATAAGTTATATTTGCTTGTACTTATCACTTTCATCTTTTAGGAAAGGTTATCAGTTGAGTATAAGCTTTATAGAAAGAGAGCAAAAAAATTGAGCGGTTCAACACTGATTTCTTTTCTAAAAAACCACATAAGAAGAAGCGTCCTTCCATATCATTAAACTGAAGGGAAAGGAGTTCTACGTCTACGCATATTTAACTTGCATACAAATAGGTTTAACTTGAAAAAAACTATATTGTTATTACGTTGCATTAAATGATGATGATGAGTGAAAGCTTGTCGCAGAAACTTTCTCTCCCCAGCAGCGCAAACATCAATCGTTTGTCACTCGCCAAAAAAAGTTTCCATGGAAATCAAACAAAGAGAAACTTGGAAATGAGTCATGTAAATTTTTCGACTAGTTAAATGCTTTGTGTATTTACGATCAGTTAATAAAATTAATTACTTTTTAGTTGTTAGATTTGTTGATTAGATAATTACTACTGATACTACTGCACACAGAGCGGTAGACTTTCTGGTTTTGCCCGGATTAGGCATAGCAAATAGTTATGAAGTGAGACTGATGTGATTTTTCTTTAATTATTTTGTAGAAGATGAGAAAGTCATGGCCAAAAGTTTTATTTTCAAAAGATTATTTTTTTGGTTTTCGGGGGTTTTATACAATATGAATATTTAGAGATAACCATGACTGTATTTAAGATAGTTAGCGTCTGCGGGGGAATGACATTAAACGATTGTGTGGACAAGCTGGAGAGAAAATTGCTGCTGATGACAGGTGGTTGCCAAGTAAAAGTGCATTGGTTTGTTGAGTATCTCTAAATTGTAATTGAAGTAGTCATAAATGTGCATGACGCCAATTCAGTGCCGCTGCTGGCAATTTAAAAAAAATATATTGTCTAATGCGGAGAAAAACAGTGGTGGCAGCAACTATAAATGTGCAAGTGTAGATAAATGATTGTATAATTGGTAAAAACTAAATACTTTTAAAATGTAATAAAATAATAATAACTAGCTTAAACCACTACACACCTGTATACCTGTAAACATAATATGTACAGTTAGTTTTTGTGTATAATTTAAAAATATATACAAACATACATACATAGATAACAAATCAGTACTATTTTGCCCAATATTTGTACGATTAGTTACTACATACACCCGTATACATATTATTATATTGAATTAATTCAACATTACTACATACTTGAAAATAAAAAGAATCGATCGCATTGTACCATTTCCATTTACTATAAATTGTTCAATAAAGCGTTGAAAACGTGTATCTATAAAACTCTTTTCTTGTACTCATCTAAAAGCAGTAATTAATAATTACTTGTGATAACTTATGCATCCTGCATACCTGTCAGATTGAGCAAAAATGTTCCTGGATGGCTGATGCATGGATTATATGGAACGGTTTTTTGGAAAGTTCATGAGAAAGAAAGTTGTGCATTCGGAATAATTATTAGGACAAAAAGCAACAAAAAATAATGTCATTTATTCATTAAAGCGTATTTCAGAGAAAATTAAACATGTAAAGTCCAAAGTTTCAAGCTAGTGCATATAGGGTATTTTACACGTACGTGGATCAGCATCCTTCACAAAAGTGAAAATACTCCAATTTTGTGAATTTGACATAAAAAGTGGTTAAAATGAAACAATGAGTAAAACTTGATTATAACAACACTAAAATTAATAGAACTCACTAATTAGTCAAAAAAATCTGCATGCTAGGTAACTAATTGAAAGCGTGTATGGATTTAAGAAGGATAAGAGAAAGCACTTATGCATGGGTCCAATCTGCATGACTTCCTCTTCTCTAACCGAGGGCACAATTTCCCCCCGTTCTGGGGATGAATTAACACGTTTCGTGTCCGGGTTCTCAATCCCAGTCCACATGTGGCAGTGCACTCGGACCATGACGACCATCTAGAAACGACGCAGTCAATACTTGGTCCCTTCAAATCCATGTTGCCCGCAACGCCCCCAACTGATAACACAGTGGCCTGCCTTGGGGTAACTTTATAGTCATCGATAACTTCATCATCTGTATCCCCGTCAGATAAATCCACCTGTGTAGTTGGATGTTCGGGAATGGCAGTTGTAGTAACCGTATTTGCCAAGGTCAGCGTCTTTGCGGTGACGGTTGTTATTGGAGCTGCGGTGGTGGCAGTGGAGGCGGCAACGATGGGTTCTAGTGTTATTGGAGAGACGGGATTAACTATAACAGACTTTGACATGAATATGTCAGCAACAGTTGCTGGTGTAGGGAAAGTTGCGGGACTAGTCGTGGTTTGTGCTTCAGGAAGTCGCTGATTCCACAGGGAAGAGCGGAGAAAGCCACAAACTTCGTTGCATTCACTAAGCGTGTCGAATCGATTGCGGTTTCCTTTGCAACCAGTCCATTCAAAGGGAACGCACATTGATTTTTCTGTACTGAAATGGAATTTCGTTTGATCCGACCGACACGAGCCAACGTCTGCCGGCAAAGAACAGATTTCCCTGGCCTCATCTCTACTTAATTTGCAAGTGATTCCAAACTCTCCAGTGCAGGTAGCTCTTTGGGATGTGAGGATAGAGCCACATTTCTCTTTAATTTCGCTTTCCTCAGCTAGAAGAGGAAACCTTGTTCTCTCTCTGATCCCAATTCCACAGGTGACACTACAAGGTGTCCATTGAGACCATGGTGTCATTGGACAACTTTCTTCTACCTGAGGACGCATAACCATAAACCGGTTTTTAGCTGTTTAAAAGTCGGTTCATTTGCATAAATGGATTAAGTTCCTATAATTTCATAGTACGGGATTTCACCTCAGTTGCATTGAACTTTTTCTCGCATTCCAAGCTGATGACACACATTTCCGTTTGAGTCATATCCAAATTGCATTTCTTCCTTCCCATGTGGTTTTTGTACCTTCGAGTTCTACTTCTAGTTCCCTTTCCACATGTCACTGAGCATGGGGTCCAGTCCGACCAAGCCGTTACAGCGCAAATACTATCAAATTCCTCGAATATACTGGTATTACTAGTTAAAAAGGTGATTCAAAATTCAGTTAACCTTTTGTTTTGAGAGCAAATAATTGTATAACCATTAAATATTTTGCAAATTACTCGCCACATGCTGCCTCCACACCGAGGCACATTTCCTTTTCTACTAGCTGTCGATCGCATCTAAACATGTCAGCCTTCATTGGAATTAAGTACGAGCGCTTCCTCATCCGCAGTCCTTTACCACAGGTTACTGAACAATCACTCCATGACGTCCAATCACTTACCGCACATTCAGCTATAAAGGGTATTAAAGATTTTAAAATAATTCCATAAGTAATTAAGTCTATAACTTTGACCCGATTTCAAAGAGTACCAGCAAAGATTTCATGCAAACATTCACATTCACTATTTAAGATCACGTGGCTATGGAAAGCGAAAGCAATCAGCTTAGCAACTTCAATAAAAATACTCCATGCCATGCATTAGTTTCAGTTTTGTAATGTCTCACGTCTACTGATATCCTCTGAGTTTTCCGTCAAGTAAATTTCATGTACGTCATCTTGTGTTTTGCTTGTGTCGTTGCAACCCTTTG
>JAHZMV010007056.1:0-19893 GCA_027743765.1 Coecobrya sp. COE2
TTAGTTTTGCATGTGCGTCATTATAGAAAAGGTTTCTATTTTACATTTAGGCTTAAGAATACAAAATAAAGACAGAATATTGGTTTGACGTACAAACAGGATCACTATACTAGGCTTTGAATAATTTCATTTTAAGTATAAAACTGAAAGCTATACTAGTTCATAAAAAATCATTGAAAAGTTAAATCTGCTGTTGTAAATATTTATGCACTTTTTATGAATTGAGCCTTCTACCAACTTGAAAACTACTACTGTAATGAATATGTTGAGATTTAGGTGACTTTCCAAAATCAATCTACAAACTTTTATGTTTATTCTTTCCATCCCATTTTACATCAACAAAATGAACTTGATGCAACCTGCATGCAAGGATATACGTCTTGAAATGAAAATCCTAGCAATAATGCACAGCTATAAAAAGTCAATTTACACAAACCCAATTGGAAAACTCATGCGCGCGTGCAAAAACCCTAGTGTCACCTCTTTCCTTGTCATTAATCAAAATTTTCCATTACTCTCCCTTCGAATTATCCGTGAACAAGATATATCAAGCATGTAATATGTTGTTTCCAATATTATGTCATTTCATCCGGAAACGAATTGGGAATCCTGACATATCCGGCAAGTGGACTATTATTACTACTACAGCTAGTCTTTACTCTCCCCACTGCAAAAGTAATATGTGTGATTACAGCTGCATCATTTCAAATGTATTTATTTTGTTAAAGCCAACTACTCAAGACGCTACGTGACCATTGTTGACCCATCTTTCTCCTTGACAAGGCAATCTCCAACAGGAAAATAATCCACGCAAAGAATGGGGAAGAAGGATATACACATGAGAAATAGAAACAAGTTACAGCAGATAAGCAAACAACAGAATAGAGTTTATCCATCCATGCTGCAAGACAATTTGTCCGCATTAGTATAGAGAGATCTTGTGTCGCCGTGACAAATACTAGAAGAATGCTGAGAGAGCAAAATGGACTTTAGTAGTTTAAAAAACTTACTCATGGCCATAAACATACCGAATTACTTAACGGTGTTTAGTCATTGTATGCAGCATGCACAACTTACATAGCAGAATAGTGTTAATGTGAACGTTTGTCTAAAGTAACGAGAAATTTATTTTCGCTGGCGAAGCTAAATGAGTTGCTAAAAAGTTTTCTGTAGACATCACTGTACTTTGCGCCATCTCGTAATGTGTAATATTTTGCTTACTTGTGATTTACAAAACAGAGATCATTACTTTTAGAATGTGAATAGCGTTCACGGAAAAATACCAAAAAGTCAATGACTATTGCATAAAATTGATCAAGGTTATGCAGAAAACCCTTATGAACACGCTGAGACGGTGAAAGCATATTTCATGGATCAAATGATGTTATTAAACCAAGATAATTCAATGCACTGCATGAAATCAAAAGGAAAATACTTTCATACTTTAATTTTTGTTATTACTTTGAACTTTTCACATTGAAAACACATCTATTCGAATTTGTGCAGTTGAGGGTAAATGTTTTATAAAAGTGGAATTATTTACAATTTGGGAATTTTCACACGGCATTATTTTACCTTCTAGTGAATGTTTATATTATCGTGGGATAAGTCCCGTCGGTCGCTACCCTCCTGGGATTTGGTTTTCGGGATTTGTTCCGAGGATTAGGAATATAACCAGCCTGCTGTTATACGAAAAACTATAGTACTAGTTATGAATAAAGAATAGAAAAAGTATAAACGACTTTAGTGGAGTGTATAAGATCTGAAGAACAACAATGATAAATATTTAATTCCCTGAAGATATGGTTTTCCTTTACTCTTTTTTTCGTGCTTTAGATGAAATGAAAAAAGATTAGATGATGATCATAGACGAATTCTAACAGAGCACAGAAGCTAAACTTTTTGTATATATTGAATAAAGGCTTATGTAACAATGCAAGCCAAACAATGCGAAAGAAGTCATTACGTCTATTGTTGTAAGAGGAAGAACAAGCTTACTTTTTCAGCACTAGAGTAAATTGCAAAAATAGAGGAGCAGAAAGCAAAGCAGAAAAAAAGATCAGTTGATTGTTATCCTCTTACTTGAGTACTTGAGACCCAGCTCTTTGGCAAGAATCTCTTTGAGACTGGCGTTCACATTGTTTGTTTTCAAGTCAAAGTTTCCAAACTGCAATGTGTTCACTTTAAAGTATTCTGCTACCGATGTCATGAAAAACTTGCACGTATGAAGTCCAGAAACTTCACTCATGTCCTCCTTGTCGTACATCAGCATTGCCTTCCTCCATTTAAATCTAAAACAAATGTTGATCAAAATTACGGTTTTTTTTGTTTTTGCAACTGAAATCACGGAAGTAGTATACGAAAAAAGGACAAAAGAAAAAACAATCAGAGTGAAAATAAAGCTTAATTTAGCACTTACTTTTCAAAGTATGTCATTATGAATTCAATCATATCCTGGAATCCAATTCCGGTTTTGGTTGTGAGAAAGTACTCTGAGTCTTTTGATATTTTTGGTTCCGTGTAATCAGAAGTCAATCCTCCTGCCGTGAGTAACGGTGTATTGAAAAACTTCAGCCATCGTGCCACTGGAGCTGTGAAACAATAGATGAGACAAAATGAGTTACGTTTAGCCAACCCTTAACAGGTTACCTAATTGACTTAAGCTCCCAGTATTTCTTTCAACTTTCCCTTTAAAATGTATGTTACTCATTCAATTCCTCAACATCTATTCATTACATTGCAGAGCTTTGAGTCTATCATGCATTTTTTCGTAGTTTTAGGTTTAAATTTCGACGCAAGCGATAATAATGAAAAAATAATCCCTGTCATAAAAAACTCACCCAGAAGTGTGTATTTTAAGCACATCTGAGAGTATTATCCCGTTCTAATTCTTTACTACTAACCTAGTGTGCACATGGAGCACTTTTTATGTGTGTATTCCACTTCATTTCATAATTCAGGTTCTATAAATATTATATCTGCCTGTCTGCACGCATTCCCACACACTGTGGGAAAGTGAAAGTGAACAAATATGCGTGATAATATGCGATATGCTCAGATATAAAATCCAAATTTAGCTACCATACACTGTTTCTAATCCAGCTCAACAAATCCCCAAGCAGATAGGCATTACTTAAAATGCATTAAAAAGCCGTTAAGCCCAGTATTTATATGCATGTGGCACACATATTATGGAAATCAAAAATAGAATCCTGTGGCGCATGGGTGGTCCCAATTTGGAATGTCGGTTTCAGATGTATGTATGTACATCTTGAAAGGCCCCTGATTTGAGTCACAATAGTGTTTTTTAATAATAATAATGAATAATAATAGAATATAATTTAGGTATATGTATTATTTTTTGGTAGATGCTAAAAGTTTTTGCAATTTTTTTCTAGGATTCAATGTCAGTGTTAAATACTTTTGCATCAAGGTTAGCTCATATAGGTATACATCTTCGCAGTGACTTTCTCTTCATTAAATTACGGCCAAAGGAAACAAGTTCTAAATATATTTTCTTTTACTATATATTAAATATAATGTACTATTAAATATGTTCTAAATATATATTAAATCGTTTCTTCTTCTTCCCACGTTGCCGTCTTAGCAAGCTTGTGTTCCTTGAAGGTATTTATTAAAGAAATTTCTTATATCTACACGTATATATTCTACTGTGATGATTCAGTTTAGAGCTCCACGAATCTCTGGTTTCTACTTAGAATTATCACCTTCACACATAAACATGTAGGTATGCAAATATTGGGAATGGATGGAACTCTCGGGGCTAGTTGCATTCGCACAGGAAGTACAAATATTTTTCTTTCGTCGAACAGCATCTTCTTTTCTGAGATATCTTTTTAGAATTTCTCATACTTTTACAGAAGCGAACATATTCAAACAATAAAAATGGCAATGCGCCTTGGAGATAACACTACTTCCGTCGATTCTTCATGAGTTCCAGGAAAGCACTTGAATAATCGACCTACGAGATTTATTTTGCCATGTTTCCCTGAGTATTTTACGTCATTATATACCACCTACAATATTTTAGAATGAATATGCCCATTTACGTAATATACTTCCATTGAATGAACTCATTGATTTACTCATTATGCGAATTTTTTCTACCTTATAAGCATTACGTAAAAAGACGGCTACACATACACTTTAACGGCATAATGTAGAAAGGTGACTCTTTGTTTGCTTTTCCGTTGCCGACATAAAAATCAAAGAGACAGGATGGCTATAAAAAGAATGTAAAGGTATGTAAGAAAGAAGAAAATAAAAAGGAGGATGAATGATGACACGGTATTGTCCCAGATATCCCTACTAAATCTTGTTGGATTCCGGTCTAATTCCTTCAAACAAGCTTGTGGAAAACTGAGTGAACATCACATTCACATTATAATAATAATATTATATACTTTTTTTCAAAATAAACCTATCCTCTCATCTCTTCTGCCGATGCTTAGCTTCTCAGTAAGTAAGCGTAAAACTCTCCTCGTGGCTAAATTCTTGTACAAGAAAATACGTAAGAAGAAAACGGGGAGAAAGATTAGAAAGAGAGGGCGAAGAAAAACCAGTGTAAAAAAGTTTCCAGCCTTCCTTGTAAATGCGAGTATATAAGGCATGTAATAATATATATGGATTCGGCTGCTTTCTAGATATAAGTATAACATGGCTGTTCATCCTTTTTGACAAAGTTAAATGAAATTATAGCATAGGTGTACCCTTTCTGGTTGTTCCACACTGCCTCCTCTGAATACCAAGTTCGCTATGATGACATCAAAGGGATTGTAAGAACAAAGAAATTTTATGTAAGAAAAAACAAGCGGAGACAAAACGTGGAATGCTGCTGCTAAAGATTGCTACATTAGTTTTACATTTTTACAGAGAAAAGGGAAACCAGAAGCTTGTGTTTTAAAGTTCACCTTGGAAATGTTACCTACTCTGTAGACTTTGCTGGCAGTTGGGAGAAATTCATAGGCAAATTAAGACCGTGACATATTTTCATTATACCGCTGGCCTGAATTATGAATGCTCGTGTGGGGGTCGCCTCTGTGGGGATGGAAGAACAAAGGTTGGGAACGGGATGCTGGTCATGCAATGATGCATCGCGGTGAGAAAATAAGCTTGAAATGCAAGTTAGCATATTTAACATTTTACTGCAAGGATGTTTAAAATAATGTATGCGCGTGTAAGTAATGTGATATGTAAAGGTGGGTCTGACCGTTGTGTTAGATATCATAATTAGAACGGACGTAAACACCAAATGAGCAACTACCGGGAGTTTGCTGGATCATTATCTGAATGGATGTAATGGGAACTGTATGGATTTCAAAAACAAACTAGCCTTCTCTATAGCCCTCGTCTCAGGTTCAATGGTTTGCTGGAATACTTTATTGTTAAGTATTTTCATCCCTTTACTATAATTTTATATAAATGATTACGTTATAGTACTTTCCAAAATCTACAACTTTTTAATTAGATTTTAAGAAATAATGAAAACATCTGCCTTCGCCCGGATATTTTGCAAAGAAGTTATCGCATTCCATCAGTTATATCGTTACGGTTTATGTTTTTAAATAAAAACCGGCGAATTCCATGTAATTAGGCTGGAGAATTCTAGGTCATGACCAGCCACTTTATTTACAACTTGTTTTTATTGCATTGTGGACAATTAAAAAAATCTAATCGCTGCTTTCTAACCTTGTCTTAAAATGTTTTCGAAATGACAATAATTAGATTTTTAAATATAATAGTCCGCTTTTCAGGCGGAATTGTTGCGTTTTGATGGGATACAAGTCATATTTGGACCATTATTGGAAGTCATAGTCTGAACTTGCCATACATTTCTTCAAATCAGATACTGTGTGCCCCAGGCAGTTATCATGATGTCGGAAAGACAGACAAATATTCTAACAAGAACATAAACTCTCGTTCATGTAATAAATACAGTCGGTAGTCAACAAATAGTAATTCAAAACAAGTGCCCCACTCCAGAGGGATTTAGCAGGAAATTTGAGCACTCTCTCGGATTTCATCTTGTTGCCCGAATATGTTAACACTGCTTAATTGCAATGATAACCAAAAGTTTGCTTCCGTATTTTCTAAAATGCATACATATACACTCTTGCTCTTGTTACAAGGCTCGTCACAAGTTACTCGAATCACCGGTATTTAAAAATATACTCTGACTTGTTACAAGGTATGAAGGGAACTTGCTTTTACTTACATATTAACTCGGAGAGATTTAAGGTTTGCAGGTACCAGAAAATATGATATGGTCAAACGCTCAGTCAAATGCTGGATGGTAGGAACGCGCATTCTTGTTTGCCCAAAAACTCTAGTATTCAACTTACAGGATGGAAGATACATGAGCTTCAAAAGAAGGCCATATATTTTTCAGCTAAGCCGATGAAATGAAAACACAAAACTTGATAAGTTTTGCACAAATATAAATAGACGCAAGCTCTTTGATAATTTTCTTCCTGGAGGAGAATTAATTTCTCAAGTATAATATATCATTAGAGAAAGGAGAATAAGCTGTATAAATTGTGACAGCCTAAATACTACTGCTTCATGCATGAAGAAAATCAAATGGATGGAGGAGAAGAGTAACTTTCTTATGATGTTACTAATCCATTGATTCAGTTTCAAGTTTTAATTATAATTAAAACGTACAGTACAAAAGTGCCTCCTTCTCAGTTGTTAACTGTCTTTGAAGAGGGGAAAAGAGGCTTCGTCATGGACCAGAAGAACAAACAGAAAGAATTAAACCTGAAGATTAATGACGGTAGAATATTCAAGCAAATTTAGTACCGTGAATAATGCATATGAACAGGTCGCTGAATACAATAAATAACCGTAACCAAAAGCAGATAAATTTGAAGCTGTTAAAACTATAAGCAAGTTTAAAGTTTATTTTTATATGCCTCCATATAAAAGTATGCAACTAGGACTAGCATAAGCCTGCACCAAGTGTTGAATGTGCTGCCATTCGTTTTACAAATCTATGTTTGTATGTTCTTAAGAATTTAGCCGGATCAACGGTTTGAATAACTCGCAAGTGCTACGGACAGAACATTGGCTGCTAAATATGGACAAACAGAGTTGGGAAAAACGGCAAAAAATCATACAATTTATACAACAAACATGCCAATTTTCCCTATTTGTTCAGTAATAATATAATTTTAATTTTATCAAGAAAACGTCTTAAAATATTCGGTAGAATTAATCCGCTTGCAAAACAATGATAGGACGTAATTTTTATCATTCTTTGAATTTCTAACAAGTACCTATCATTTCTAATAATAGAAATTCGTTAATACTGCGAAATTACTTTATTCTATGAACTCTGCATAATCCCTTTAAGTGATGTTCATATTGACAATTCAAACATTCTGTCAATAATGAAATAAATCATTCTAAAGGGTACAATTTATCCTTCGAGCAATTTCTTGGTAATATGTAGGCTAAAAATTAAAAAAAAACACCTGCGTATCCCAAAAGATTAAGTAGATTCAATTATGAGATTGCAATTGCTGGTACATATAATGCATTTTATATATCATAGGAATGAGATACGATGCTGATGAACAGATATAGAGACCAGACTATTTCATGTTTTTACCCATCCAAAAAATCATCAGACTCAAGAAAGAAGAAAGATAACTGCAATAGTGGCTCCTAGGGATGCCCCTCAACTTCCAAAACAATTATGTTATGAAAATGTCCACGATTTTACGTCAACGTACGAATGGCAATAATGAGCAGTAGCCCAAGAGAGTAAAAAACTTGGATAAGCTTCAGTTAATAAAACTCCTGTTAAGTCTCCTTGCTTATCTCTCTCCTACGAACTCTAACACAGTTTAATATTATTTATACAAACTTTATGGTTGTATTCCCCACGTCTGCTTTCAGTCATAAAAGTGACTGACTGACTGGTGGTCCTGTTGCTTCTCCCTCTCTACTTCTTCCCATGACATTACTCTCCTTTCTGGTCCCAAATCGCTAATTCCCCTACTTTCTTCAGTTTCCAAATTAATACTTTTCCAAAATGTTATATATAATAAATATGCTCTCATTCAACCACTTGAATATACACCACCACTTTTCGACCCAGTTTACGTATACATAATCTCGGTTTTCGAACAGACTTGAGTGTAAATAAATGTTCTGCAACTTTTACCACTTTGTTTCTGCTTCATCCCAACAACACAAGACGTGTAAACCCTTTCTCTCTCACACACACTTGCCAGATAGTGCACTGGAGTGAAACTGTATAAGACAGAACATAATAATATTGATAATAATATTATTATAGAACATTATTATAGAAGCCGTCAAGAGTGATGATGTTAGTAATGATGAAGTTGTTATTCCCCGGATTTGCGTTAAAACCTTTGCTGGTTTTACGACTTTTTGGTTTCGCGTTGGCTTCTTACACACACCCAGTCAGAGAACCATATACTAATATTTAATATAGGATCACGCAACATGATGCAAGAGTACTAATGAGTGCTAAAACATCGTGTAACCAGTGCGAACCTGAACTCCTCTGAAGGAAATTTAAAAGTGAGAAAAAACGCTGCTGCGAATAAACCAATAAAGTAGTCGTTAAACGGTGGAGCATGCTGTGTTTATGACGAGCACCAAATGATTCATATTTTTTTATATTTATATATATTTTGTATAGTCGGGGTAGCAGTAAACAGAGAAGTAATGAAATATGTTAACTTTTTGTACAGCTACAAGATGGATGTGCACAATGTATTAGCGTTTTTATACTGTCTGCTGATGCATCGTTTAAAATATTGCCTTGTGAGGTTATATAACAATTTTTTATGCTGTGATACACGTTTTAACGATAAACAGTAACAAAATAAAACCAGACACTAGTCAAGTCGTGAACGTCATATTTTTTATACTTTTCCTTCATAATTATTTCACACCCAAAAAATGAAGAAAACGTCACTCTCTCTGGAATCAACAATGTAATGTATATGTATACCACCTGCACCTTAAAAACTATTTATAGGTTTGTATGTTTCAGTGACAAAGAAATAAACCGAGAGCAATCAGTTGCACAGTAGGGATTTTAAAATGTGGAAAAATGAACCACATAGGATATAAAGAGTAACTCTGCAGCAATGCAGCAAAGGTTACTGGGGATAGATGGACAAAGTTTATATCTGTTGCACATTCCGGGAGAACTCTGAAGCCTAGTAAAAAACTTAATCATTTGCAAAATACAGGTGCAGACAGTCAGACATATACAGTCATCTTATAGAGCAGCTTATGATCTTTAATAAGAAATGAAAACGTCATCTAAAGAATAATAAAAGGGTACACATTCTCCTTTGTAGTTACACGCATGGTAGCAACAACAATGTATCATCGTGGTTGTCGTTGAATCACCAGATGCAGAGTGGTGTCAAAGCATCATTTTGCGGCTTACTGAAATTATACCACAGAAGATGCTGTCTTTTTAAAAGATGAAAGTTGATGCTTTGCTTACATAACGATTTGTGGGAGTTTTACATTATTTTCTAAGATGACATCTCTCTAATTCTGTAATCCTTTTTGTCACAAGTTTTCACATTACGGACAGAGAACCACTGGCAACCACCCCGCATATTATGTCAGAATAAGTTTTCCTTGGGCAAAAATAATGTGGGCTAAAAATCCTCATTTTCCGGCTCATTCTGTATAGCCGCCCCACTTCCAATTTTAGCCGTAGATTTCCTTCTGCTCTGCCATTACAAACTGACCTTGAACCGTCTCCGTATCATACAGTGCCAACCAGATCTTTTGGTATATGTAAACCTTATAATACCGCATATTATAACACAACTATAATACTTTTCTCTATTAATCCTCTGCTTAGACATTATGTTACAAAACATTAGACGGAATAATAAGAACAATGCAACGGGCCGTGAGAAATGTACAGAGAAAACGGGAGCTTGCTGCCATCGGATCATATTCGCCATTGCTGTGTGGTTCCTTCACAAAAGATATTATTCCTGTCATTGTTCCTCCAACAAATGGACAAAGACAGGAACAGAAAAAGTTATTTTGTTCATATTCGATAAAGCAAAGTTTTCAGTATTTATCTATTTTTTGCATGAATATTACACATTTATACGTATATAATGTACTGTAAATGGTCATGTATAAGAAAGGAAGAAGAAAGGAATGGTGACAATGGTTACACGAATAAAAATCTTGTGGAAAACCTGAGCAACACAGCGCATAATGGCCATAAAACACAAACAATAATGCAATAAAATGGTAGTGCGCACTTAACAACTATAAGCTGCGTGCGACCTTACTCTAAAGCATAGATACATAATAATAACAATAATCTGGATATATCCCGTTGAGTTTTCCCTGCTTCCTACTGACCCACATTATTCATGAAATATTGCTTGAGCATTACTCACAAAATTGTGGTGCACAGGAGGAGGGGAGGAGGAGGACGGGGATAAGATGGAGGAGCAATAACAATGATAATAATCATAGTAATATCGAATCTGGCCAGCCAAGCAAGAAACATGCCATATAACTTCACCACCATGACGGTTTCATTTAAAATCATCCATGTTATCCTTCTCCCCCTCCTCCTCATATTATGTATTCCTATCAAAACTGATGCTACGACAATGTTGTTCGCAAGGTATGCACGTAACGAAACTGGCATAAAAAGGCAATAATAACTCGGGACAAAAGGAAATAATAAGTGGGGCAGTAAATTCCATACAAAACAACAACAACTGATTTCTCTGATAATATACAATGCTAAAAATGACGTGTTTAGAACACACATACCCAAAGCCAATTCGCAAGACGGTCCGAAAAAGACATGGGGTCGCTGATGAAATACTTCCTCGACGAAATAGAGTGGGGCATAAACGTTGGAACAATTTGAGTTTTTGTAGCTCAACTGAATCCGGTAGTTCGGAAGGAGTTGCATCTCCCTGACACGTTGAAATCCGAGAACAATGGCTTGTGCAACCCGCTTCATTGAGGCTTTGTAGTAGGGACTAAAGGGGAGAAGGACCGTGACGTTTACCTCACGGTCCGGGTATCGTGAAGCACTTTCACTGCAGTTATAAAATCCATGCGGAGGAATGCACTCCTTTGACGTTTGTAATGTCTCTTCTTGGGGTAAGCTTAAAATATAACAGGATTGCACAACGACAGGATGAAACAAGACGATTAGAAATATCGTTGTTATCATTGCTGTATTATAGCATTGTCGACTGCTAATGCACGCTGCTAATGACAATGATCCAGATAATGATGACGATGACGGTGGAGATGATGAGGATGACGGTAGTGGAGACTTTCGACTCATTTTCACATCAAATTAGCATGCGAATATGCATGCAGACTGCTGCTCTGGCTGACAAAATGAAAATCTGCGGAGAAGATGATGATGATGAGGAGGATATGAGAAGTGTGTGAGTGGAAAATGAAGTGTTCAACTGTTCCTAATTTATACTCTGGCAAAATCACGTTCGTTTCTCTTTCTCCCTTTGAACACTGCTAATTTGATTCCGGGGCTCTTCTGTCGGGGAGGAAAAGTGATGTAACCTAAGAGTAATCTCAAAGACTTTCAAATTTCACGGTTTGATTACACATTTGCAGAAAACACAGGGAAAATTGTGGAGTAGCAGAGTAGTAAAAGCAGAGCCGCGGAACACTTGTGAATAATAGATTATTATACGGAAGTGAAAAGTCACCGAAACCAAGTAGTAATCTTATTATCTGAATAGCTATCATTGTTCCCCTTTCGAGGTGTTCCGATTCTTTCAGAGAACTGAACAATTTTCACTGGAATAACAACACAAACACATAAAACAGTATTTTTAGAACGCACTTATCCTTCGTTAGTGGCTCTACAGCTAAATGATTACTAAGAATGATTATTACTCCCAGCTATTCTACTATTTCTACTACTGTCATGTTTCCTTTCTGGCTTGGGCTAATTAAAAAGACTGAACTGTAATGCGATTCCCATAAAAACACTCAACTTTGTTTTTGCAAAAAAATTGCCATATACACCCGAACAAGAAATCACGATGCTCTCAAATTGGGTTGTCACGTCGTTGTTTTTGTCGTCGTCATCGTAATAGAGTTTTCAACCTCGGATTGGAATAAAAACATATATATTCCAGAGAGAGAGAGAGAAATGGTCATAAAAACTACTTTAATTTACTAATAGGTACTACACGAAATCACTTAAAAAATTGGCATCTTCATAAAATCCATGTTTAAATTGCTACTTTTTTATGTTTTTTACTTAATTCACTCTTACCAAGAACATTTTGTAGGCTTTTACACAAAGCATTTTTATAGTCTTACATCGCTTATTCATATTCATATTGTTATTTATATTTGTATATGACTTCAGGGGAAATAACGACTTCAATTAAAGTTTTTCCACTCTACCATTTCATTTCTGGAAGGATCAGAAAGAGAAGCTCTTTTCTTACTCACAAAATGGCAATCCACTTACTTAAACGATAACAATACTTAATAGAACAACAACAACAAGTAGCACGGCTGAAGGAGCCTGAGTTTCTCTTGTTTGGTCACCGGAAGCATAAAATCAGACAACTAACTGGGTAGACACTTTCACAAAAAAAGTCCCAGAAGACTTTACTGCAAACATGTAGACTCAGACAGTGAGAGATGCAGTTGGAAACGAAAGAAGAGAAGAAATGTCAAAAGGGAAAAGTTGTACGGAAGAAAGTTATCTTTTTACCCGTTTGTGTCCTTATAGCTACTTCTACACAGGTTGTCTGCATCTGTCAACTTGGGACAGGAATTGTGGTGCACCACCAACATCATCAAGCCAGTCATCAGACTCTGGAAAAAAGATTACTTCATCCTCATGGCTTATTTTGAAATAGGCTGGAGGAGAATAATGAATAGAGTCTGATGAAAAGAGACTGGAAAACTTGGTACATCCCTTTTTATATGCTTATTGTTGAGTACGTTGACAAAACCAAAACCAACCAGAAACGTAATGAATTCGGTATAAAACAAGAATTGATGATTAATTGCAAGGGCAAAGGAACTTGCTACATAGAATACCTGTAGTAATAGTCAAGTCGCAGGGTTTTTGGGGAGACACTCTGTTGCATAATAAATTAGTCTTTCTCCGACTTTCGAATGCACTTTCTAATTTAATAATTTATTTTCTCTGGTTTTGCCTTTCTCTCTGATAGAGTAGTTGTGGTGCAGAGTCATCATCACACTTCTAGTATCTTATACGCTCACTAATGAACTGACAGGAAGCTGAACACCAGAACACATTTCAGCTCTCATTTCATTGTATTGCTGTCGACTGGAATGAAATTGTGATGATTCCACCGCCAGGTTTACAATAGCGTTGCGTAGTAGTCGCAGTTATTGTCCAGGAAAAGGACTGAATAAATATCGGAAAGATAATATATTATCCATTATGATGATGGCAATATGAAATGTTGGAACAAAGCCCTTCGTATTATTTTTCTGCAGCAGCTCAGTCAGCGAGTCGCTCACTAAAGCCGAAGCGCGTGTGTTAATAATAACAATATAACGTGTCGCAAATACAGAGTGTTAGAATAAAAGGAAAGTTAGCATAATATGTATAATTTCATAAATTACCTATAACTGTCCACCTATAATAAAATGTTATGTATGTACCTACATATCAAGATGCACTTATTATCATGTGAATTCAATATTGTATTTAATGTTAGCCGAGTTGAAGGATGATGACGATAATAATGACGTGCTGTAAGTATAAATCGAGAGGATTAGCAAAAAAGAGAGTTGTGTGTGCGGTGATGATGTTTGGTAAGAGAACTCTCATGTCCATATCATCCGGTTGGTAAATAAGTTGTGTCAATGACTTGGGGTCAACTCTGTGTGTATTAATGTGCTTGCTTTTTGTGCTGGATGAATGATGGAGAGGCCAGTCTAGTAGAGTAGGTAGTAGTAAAATGAGAATTTAGTATCTAATTAATTGCCTAATTCACATAAACGGATCGCTGTACTCTTTCATTTTCCACCAGTGCAAGTGCGACTCCTCGCCTTCGCCTCTTCTCCTCTTCTGCAAGCTGACAAGCACAGCTCACAGTAATAAATTTGTTCGCTTTGCACTTTTGGATTGTTGAATTTTATGTGCCTCCAGCAACAAGCATCAGGAACAACGGCACACATGGCACATGCCATAAACTTTTCTCCCACCAACCTGCCAACCTACTAGCCAGAGGATTTGTCAATCAGTCTTCAACGACATAATAATATATCATCGCCATAGTCATCATTATCACAGCCACTATCGTGGTGAATGCGATGATGTGTAATGTTTGGATTATCCTCACTCGCCGTCTTGCGTCCCCACTACTTCCTCCTCACATAATGCTCGCGGAGAGGTAAACGTTGGCGATAATGATGACGATGATGATTCCGTTGTTCGGAGGTGACGATGATGGTTTATATTCACAGGGCTCTACAAATAATATAAATAGTAGGAGAGAGTGGTCGTAATAATAATAAAATAACTCCAATATATTCACTCCTCACTCCGCCCCTACTTTTTCCCCCACTGTGATATTTCCTCTAATTATTTTGTAGCACGGCGGACACTTTTACAATAACTTTTTCTTTCTTCACTTGTCCATAGTACATTTTTAGGTACTTTTATAAGAAGTATAAATCTTATCAGCTCTACTTATAGTTTTGACATGGCTGTGCATGTCGCTGTCGTAGATTGAGATGGATGGATTTTCATCAGCCAAAACGCAAGCGGACACACAAAGAACAAATTCAGCGCAGTGGAATCAGTATGAAAAAGTTGATAGTAAATCTGTCTTTATATTTTGAAGTAGCTTTTACTCCCAACTTGGAGCTCTCATTGATATTTGATGATAGAACGCTTAATTCAACTCACCGTGTCGCTAAATATGACTAACTAACTATATTAGTATACATAATATGCATATAGCCTTTATCTGGGAAGAACGAACAAAGTAGCAGCAGCTTAGCAGCTCAAAGAGCAAATATGAATGTTGTCACGATGACGACTGGTTTTGGTGTATAATGTAACACAAAATATTATGTAGATAGTTGTATGTAAGATGTATATATATCGTTATCCATAATCCAGAATCACAGCTTTTACAAAATTGCAAACTAGCTGCTTGCTGATCTGTGTATTATTAGTAGCCACCACCACACTACTATCACAACCGCTTGCTCATTACTACTACTGTAACGGTTTTCCATACAACAAACGGTAAAATCAACAGACTACTTTGTTCTTCTCTACACTATCCGTTCGTTTGCATTGGAGGCTCTCTGGAAGAATGAAGTCGGTTTTTCATTAAAGAAGGAAAAAATTCTTTTTGCTTAGGTGAGTTTGCAGAGCTTTTGCGTGGTGGTGGGCAACTTGGATATAGTCACTGCTACACTTGCCTTGTTTCTCTGACTGCTTTGCTCAGTCAGTCAACGCTGATGTTGTATGTATCGCGGAAAACCGGCTTTAACACACATGACTTGAGGAGGTTGAAGATGATGAGTTAAAGAAATAAAGCAGATGAAAATGAGCCAAGTTCCAAGTTTATCACAATGAACTATTATACAATCCTTTTTAAAATAGATCCGCCTTTCAGATAAATTTTTGTGAAATGGGAAGTAGGCGTATTTTATTATTACCACAAGTCTTCTTGGTTTCAACAGGCTTTTATTATCAGGAAGCCGAGCATAACAGCAGCAGCTCCAGCAATCAAATATTTTTTGATTATTTCGTTTCTTGTTTATTCACACAATGAGCATTGATGATGATAATGATGATGACTGATGACGACGACGACTTTGCTACTTGATGCACAACAAGGGGTTAGTCTTTAATGACGACATTCTTTTGGGTGGGTGGGAGACAGGTCATAGTTGTGACCTGTCATTTCATCCCGTACAGATAAGCTTAAGGACAGAGTTGGGAATGTGGGTGGTTTAGATAAAGAAAAATGGAATATTTTGAGTGGCATCATTAAAGCACAGCCCCTAATATTATAACACGAGATATAAATAACATTCCTCTTTTTCGACATTACAAATTCAAATAATCATTATTATTAATAATAACATTTTATTATCCATGAAAAAAAGAGATACGATACGCGAAAAAATCAATCGATAACCAACCATTCTTATTCCACTGTATGAGTGGTGGTTGTTGGTGGCGAGTGAGTGACTCAATCAATAATAATAATACTGCTGCTATCTATCACCGCCACCACCATCAGCAAAAAATATAAATTGGTGAATAATGGGAATAGGTACAAAGAATGAAGGTTTTTTGCAGTATCATTCAGAAAATATGTAATCATTCCTTTTTGTTTGCATTAGGAGAAAATAGACACTCTGCTGGAAAAAATGTATGCATTTGTCTGCACATTTATTACTACTACATACTATTATTATTATTACCTATATCGCGTGGTTATAAGAAAGATGCTTGCTTTTGCATACTTAATGTAACGAGCCAAAACGAGCCAAGTGTGTGTGTACCTATATAACACATCGTTTGCAAAGTATTTTTATGTAATCATAAAAAAATTACGTGGAAACACTTTGACAACATTGCACTTTTGTCCAGCAGCCATGTGGTGCATATGCTACCACACAGTAGCCGCAACTACGGCGGCAGTCAGTCGTCGTCGTCGTCGTCAGCCGCCAGTGCGTAGCGGAGAGTGATGGGCGAAATTTGCAATGATTGAAATTGAAATGATTCTCTTGTAAAAAGTACATTGGCTACCGTGTGTGATGATGATGATGCTTAAATGAGTAGCGTACGAGGTGATGAAGTATTTTTTTATGATTGTCTGTCTTGTTCATTGGCTCTGATGACATTTAAAGTTACATGACACAGACAGACGTAGAAAGTATTAAATTACACTTAATTTCGTCAAAAAAGCGATATCGATGTCACTTGCGTATTTACCGTCGTTGTCGTATTAGTTGCAGAATCATTTTTATATTTAATATGTATATAATGTCATATATGTAGGTATTAATAATGGCGTGTTGTTTATTTTACTTGAATCTTTGCAAGTAAGCGCGTTGATCACTTTTTTGCATGATGCCAAAACTTGAGTGATTCTATCGGTTGAAAAGAAAGGGGTGATTATAGTATATTAAAAACCGTCATTGTCCATGAAACATGCGCACTGTTTGAATAAAAGTCAGAGGCATATGTAACTACATTATTGACAACGAAAAAAAGTGATTGTTTGCGGAATGTGCCTGGATAAACACTTGACTCAAAATTTGTATTTATATTTGAAGCAGCGGTCAGCTAGGCCGTTTTAAGGTCACGCACGTTCCTCTTGATGATCTAACAAGTACGATGATGATGACGATGGGAGACACGCTGTGTAATAGACAGTAATCACTCTCTCTGACTGAGAAGGCTGTTTGTAAAGATTGTAATATCTTTTCTTCTCACAATTTCCCACTGACAGATAATTTCAAGTGGGATAAGCGTCCGGTCTTTTTATGTCCTCTTTTTGTTGATATTCTCTTTATCGGCCGCTGTACACATGTCACAACAACTTCGCAGCAGCAGCATGGTAGCAAAGCCCGCACGCACGACGATAACAATTATAAAAAAAATAGAAAGAAAGAGCCGGAACACACGCTCGGCTTGTTGGATAGGAAGAAAAAGCGACAATGCCTTTATCTTGGTCCATCCAAAATGAAACTGACATCAACTCTTGGGCTCTCGTGCCATCCTGCCTGGCTGGCACAGAATCCTTACAAACAGAAGCAGTAGAAGTGGAGGAACAACGGAACTACTACTCCACTTGAGCTTTCTGCGCTGCTGAAACTCATCGTTAGAAAAAAAGAGAACCTTTTTCGCTAGCCAAGTTTTGCACAAAGTCGGTTTCGCTACTACTTCTACTACTGCATAGACGAATGAATTGTGTGGATCACAAGCAACTTGTGGATTTTTATGTCGTGCTACTTGTCTTGTTTCTTGTGAGAGGAGATAGAAGAAGAGGCGAGAGAGGGGAAGAAAAAGGTTCTCTCTAATGGTGCTCCTACTGACTGTCACAAAAAGATGCATGCCGTTCTTATAAATATACGTACATAATATATACTAATACGGGAGCTTTCTGCGAAGAAAAACGTGTTTGCTCATTCTATAGGAGTAGTAGTGGTTCTATAAATACGCATTTACGGAGTAAAATAGCGTTTCCATTTGGTGGCGTTGTCTCCCATTTTTCGCCAACTAAAGTGTCATATAGTATTATTATGTAACATGCATATTCATAAATTTGTATGGCGTTGTTGGAGATATTATTTATTGTGTGAGGCACGAGTATGAAAATAAGTGTATAGACAGGAGTACATCATCGTCATCATCATCACTTCACAGTTCGATTCTCCTCATAGCACATCAGCGGCAAAATGACTAGGAAAGACAAGCAGAAGAGCAGTTAGTACTACTGACTGTCTGAATTGCAGCAGTCAACAGTCTCTAACTACATACTACAAAATGCTTGCCGAGTGGGAGTAGTGCTGCTGGTGTTGCAGAGGCTATTTGCTCAACTCATGTAAATTGACTTTTTAGTGTTTGTCAAAGGCATATATAAAAAAGTAATACGGAATGAAAAGAAAGAAGGATTTTTTTAGTTTACCAAAAGAATTTAGAAAGAAAAAATTGGATTTTCCATAATGTATATTAATTTTCTGCAAGAGTACATAAGTGGACAACGTGTTGTAGAAAATTAAATATGTACATATTCCCATTTCAGTCTGGTCTATTAAAAGTCGTTGGGTCAGTTTTATGAGAGGTTTAAATTAGTCTGTCCGGCCTTGCCTTGATGGTTTTCGAACCCAAGCTCTCTTTGAACTAAATTCAATAATTACCGTTAGAAATATACGGTTATGATCTACCTGCCTTTATTCACTGTGACATAAAATGTATAGCTTGTGTTGCATAACTATATTTCAGACATTTGAAGTCAATGAATTTTATGTTCCATATATGAATCGCCATCATATAAAGTTTGGCTTGCATTTGGCTTCTGTCCAGCATTATCCATTATTCGTTGTACCTCGTACACCGTTGTGGAAAATACCGCTTGGGATAATCCTTTCATAAGCCTAATCCTCTTAATGATAAAAGGGTCAAGCTTTATGACTTTTTCAAAATGTTTCCTACTCCGACAATATTTTTCTTTATACAAATTGTATAATTTAGGTACATGTAAGTATGCGTAATATATTTACTATTTCTTTTAGTCTCATTTGTATTAAAACAAAATATAGAAACACCTTCATAAAACCTAAATGTGCTATCAGTTAAATCAGAGACCAGTGTTCATTAATTTTTCAAAGAAAATTTAAAATTATGTAATAAATACTGGAGCGATTCGATAGTACCATTCCAATACAAAATACACAAAAAATTATTCAAGTTTAGAATTACCGTTCAGCTTATACTTAGATAATAAACCAGAAATCATTAACTTTACTACTTTAATTACGTATCGCTTACCTAAACTTATACAATATGTGTTCAATTGTCAAAATTGAAACTTTTCTGAACAATTAAAACTAATATTCAATGATTGGCAATACAAATTGGCTATACAAATTCAATGATTGCCTATACAAAGGTAATGGTAAATACAGAGGAAGTTGGAAGACGTGGACAAGTTGTTACATTATATTATGCGTGACAGAACGTTATGTACACGTGTGGACAAGCATTATAACTAATGAACAATCTATGGAAATGATATCATGGTTCACCTGAGCAATGATAGTGTATTTTCCTGCATACCTACTTGTCACTGAATTAATACATGTAGTTTATGGTCT